>OMNN01003057.1:0-10999 GCA_900302755.1 Chromis chromis | reverse complement strand
AAAAAAAAAAAAAAAAAAGACTTGAAGGCTGTCAGGCTATAATTTTGTTTATATTGCTAATGAGCATTTTATGAGTTGTTTGGTATGTATCACATACCCATATCTCAACATGGAGTATGTGTTTTGTGCTATTCCCATGCTCTTAAATATGTGTGTGTGTGTGTGTGTGTGCGTGTGCGTGTGTGTGTGTGTGCGTGTGCGTGTGCGTGTGCGTGTGCGTGTGCATGTGCGTGTGTGTGATTGACAGTGGTGCCTGTTGGGTGTGACAGTGTGAGTGTGCTGATCCCTCAGCTGGCCCTGCTTCACTACATTTCTCTCCCTGTCCCACTTCACTCCCTTCATCTCCAGCTCTGCATTTATCTTACTCTTCATTCCACTGGGCAAATATGTCTTAGTTTTAACGCCCTGTCTTTTTGTTGTCCTCAAAGTGTTTTATCGATATCAACCATCCCACGGTCTCAGTCTAATCTTTCTCTTACATTCTCTGTCGCCACGGGAGTGCTACAGTTCTCCCTGCAGAGGACAGTAGAGAGAGAGCAGACAGTTCTTCTACAACTGTGGTGGGGGAGTATTTCCCTTCTTCAACCTTGCACACTGGTTCTGTACCTGAATAAGGAGAGGGACATTTGATTTTTCAACTCCAAAAACACCACCGACCTCCAGTTTTTACAAATGTTTTTTGAATTTAAAAATGTGTCTGAGTTTCAACAGGACTCAATCACTTGATCTGTTTTTTGTTGAGCTGATGTCTGCTTGGCTCTTCCTTTCTAACTGACTGACAGTTCTTTCCTCACGCTGGGGCGATTTAAGGCTTTGCTGATAAGATAGGCCTCAGGTGTGTCCAGGTCTAAAGACAGATTTTACTCTTCTACATCAGGGTGTTGCAGAGGATCTTGGAGTTACTGTCAGATCTTGACTGCTTCCCCAAAACAGAATTCAATTATGCTGCAGATTTACCACATGGAGACTACAAGTACTGCAATTGGGCAACTTGGGCTGGATGTGCTTTTTGATGCAACACAAACAGTAGAGCTCTCTTTTGTTTTCTAGTATCTTTTTGCAATGTAAACTTTTTGTTCAAAATGAGGGACAAAAATTAAACATGTTTACTTTGGCAATATAATGATAACACACCAATAGTCTCATTTTAAATAGGCTGACATGCATTTAAACGTTCCAGCAAAGCCATTTCAAGTTCAAAGCGTTGCTCTACAGTCTATCACAAGGTGAACGAAGGATGTAATTCCTTTAAGTGTAATACAAGATACAGCATGACCTAATAATGCATGGCGCATACATCGAGTGCTGCAGTGATGAAAATGACCTTCATCACATTAAATTCCGGTGCTGAACTGTAAATGAATTCTAACACTTGAAGCTACTATGGCTGGGCCGCTTGGAATACCTCATTCGAGAGGACTAAATCTTGTCTTTTAACAGCCGGTCGGCAGGGTGAGTGAATAGTCTCCTTCTTCAGCTACCTCGGCCTCCTCCGGCTTCAGGAGCTGTCCTCGGTCCTGAATTAGACATTCAGGTAGCAGCCAGTGTAGCTCTTTCATCGGCCCTGAGGCTGTTGTGCGTCTGTTTTTCATGTTGGTGCTCTGGCGCATCCACAAGTGGTTTATAGGAACCCTGTCACAATGCTGGCTAAAAGTATTAACCACACTTAGTATGTGTAACATTTTGAAAGACACCAGACTGTTGAAATGTCTTCCTGGCCTTCATTCTGACAGGAAATCTGTTATCCCATATTTTTTGGATTTGAAGGAAGCATATTTAGACTATTCACTCTCTTTATGACTCTCATTAAGTCTGTGTATAAAAAAAGAAGCTCAAAAACACCAGTGTTGCAGTTTTATTAAAAATAAACAAAACATAGTGGTTCCTAGATGTTGTGAATTCATTAGTAGTCATTATCTCTTTAGAATAATGGTTGTTTGAGCTTTGACAGCTATTCAACTTGGCAAACATTAATGTCCCGCTAATAAGGAAGCTATTTCCAGGGTCTGTGCGATTTCACATGAATCCACCACACTTTAAATGTGTTTGGCTCCATTTATTATTATTTATTTTCAGTAATAAAATGCATTCTCAAGTAATATCTTGAGTTTAATTTCTTTTTCTGTTCTGTCTTAAGTTGGTCCGTCAAGCAAATTAACATACAATTAAGTGTGAATTACATGCAGCTCCAAGAATCATGACTCAGTCTTACCACACACATGCTGGTTGAATGTTCAGACGTTCGTCAAAACTGGAAAATGAAACAAATAAATAAAAGAAAAGATATATAAATATTTAAATAAACAGTTCATTTACGTTTGTAAAGACCTTGAGTGTAAGGACAAGAACGTTTTATTTATTTATTTGTTTATTTTAACGGAAAACAATTGATTGGATGGAAATGAATTATTCACGGGTTTTCCTTTCACTTAAGTTATTCCATATGAAATTTTAAACACACTTGGTTATTATGTGTACCGGTGTTGGTAGCAGCCGCAGAGCCTTGCAGGCTTCCATATGTGTTTTGCGTTTTATGCAAAGTGTAAAGCTGGATCGCTGTTGAGAGGAAGAAATTGGCTCAAGCAGGCAAACGCAATGCTTTGTCGTGGCTGTTATAACTCTGCATACTGATTTGCAAATTCAACGTGTTGCCCTGCCCAAAACGAAGGACTGTTTTAAGGAAAAGTCAGCAAGTGTATTCCAATGTAAAAAAAAATAAATGTGGTTTTGGAACACTGGGCCTGGCTCTGCAAATGGGAAACAAAGTGGCTCACACAAACTGTGCACGCTCATGCTCATGAATGGATGGAGGAAACTGAGAGGGAGTGGTAAATCTGTCACATGTTAACTATTTAAATATGCAAACTAGTATAATATCAACAGTCTTTATCCAGAATCACAGACTCGACCTTTATTTTCTACCTGTCCATTTTACTTAGCAGCGTTAGTTTTTTAAAAATTTGCATCCACTGTGGCTGTTCCTAGAAATAAATGCCCACATTTCCACACTTTCTGTTATTCCCACAGTCAGACTAAAAGCATTTACACCTAAATAACAACAGTTTTAACACAGATAGGACTGTGTTTATGTTTAGCATTGCATTTAATTCCAAATGTTCCACTGAAAGTATAGGAATCATGATGTCCTACAGCTACACACATCGGTTCTACCTGTATGAATACAGTGGAGAAGCACAGTCTACCCCGAGGCCTGTGTAAATTCTTTTGGTCTCATGCACAAACCTAGTCTCTATTACTAAGGTTTCACAGAGAAGTGTGCCGTGGTTGGAAATAAAATAGCGGTTATGAATATTTGTCTGCCTGGGTAAATGAAATAGTAAGTAATAAACAATTATTAAAGAATGCAGCAATTCATGAAACATTTTCTGGAAGCTTTTTTTGTGTGTGTGGCTGAGAGCACTGCATTTGATATTATTTTGTGGTATCATTTATTGTAACTCCGAAAAAAGGTGTAATACAAAATCCCCAAAAAAACGAATACAGCTGCGGCTTAAACCTTCAGATCAGTTGTATTGGTTTGAGACTGACACTGTTTCCTCTTTTTATCTTTTTGATACAAGATACATATGGTTGACTGACTTAAGTGCATCTATTGTTGTAGTACAGCAGCATCTGCACCCGTCTCCCTCCTTCGAAAAACAAGCAACATATGAGAATAAATTTGAATACGATTAAAAAAACTAAATCTTTAAAAGACCTTGATAGGTTTCTGTTTGTAATTTCAACAGCAAGGTTATCAAAATAAGAAAACTGCATCTACTCTTGGCCACTGCTTATTTAGTGTTTTTGATTTCACTGTTAACAAAAGTAAATGCCTTGATTATTTTGACTTTGAAGCTGTCTGTTGGCGTGCGGATGCGTTTTTTTATTTTATTTTTTATTTTTATAGCTCGTGAGTTTGCGTGTTCGTGCCGAATATGAAACACGTGCCAATGTTTTATTTCTGTCAGGATATTAAGCAGGGTTTTTAAAGGAGTGTCAGCAGCAAAATATCTGTTATTAAGCAGAGTGGACACAAACAATATCTCTGATGGAGGACGGGCTGTTAGATTTATGAAAACCGTGGACAGAATGAGGGTTTTAGGCTGCTCAGGGCTTTTATACCTACATTATGTAAAATGAGCACTCTTGTGTCTTTTTCTGAATACTGTAATCAGACTAGCCGATGCTTAACTGCTCACCATGATTCACAGAGATAAAGAGGATCCAACGAGAGTAATACTACTTTTTTATCAATTAATCTATCTACTACTTGATTAATGTAGTTGATTATTTTCCTTAAATCATTTTTAGATAAGGAACAGTGTATGTCCCAACATACCCAGTGCACAAATACACACATACTGGCTCTGTCCAAATAAAACCAGATTAAACTAAACATTGCCCAAACATGCATTCAATGGAAAAGCTAAGGTGACTTTTTGGCTTTTTGAGTGTATTTAGCAACCACAAGGACAAAAGATATTAAAAAGCTCTCCCTACTAATCAATCAACAACTCTCAGGGTAGTTTTGAGAGTTTTGAGAAGTGGCTGCATCAGACCTGAAGTAGTGCATTTAAATTATCAATGATTGGTCAATAACAATACTGATACTATAATAAAAAAAAAAACATCAGCCACAATAATCGGCTGGCCGATAATCAGTCTATCCCTAATTTGATGCAAACTGCCATGAAAACACATCAAAAACGCAAAGTTTGGATGCATGGACAAATCCCTTCCTGGTTCATTAATAACCTACTGTCACTCTATCATAGTGGAGCCCGTTCGCTCTATTCTGGTGGAGGTTATGATTGGTGTGGGCCGGTGTTTGCTGTTGTGAGATGGGCTTTGCAGTCAAAAAAACCCCACAGCGATCCTGTTTCCATCCAAAAAAAAAACTCCACCTCTGCAACACACTGACCTAACGTCAGGGTGCATGTGGAGGCAGGTACAGAGTTCCCCTCCTTCCAGGCCAGAAACTCTGAACCTTCACCTCAGCGTGGTGTGGCAGCTTCACTCTTGTTGCCCTCCATGTGCTTCCACTTTATGTAAGGTCCTTCAAGATGAGATCACTCCTTTATCCTCATTTATTTGATGTTTTTCATTGTTTGCATTGAGATTACCTGTTTACCCGATAAAAAGCATAATTCAAAGTAAGTTGGTTCTTTAATGCTTTATTAAAATAGCTATTCAAAATTATTGAGAATTAAAGATATCAAATGATATAAAACATTTTATCGTGATACATTTTTCACCTGTATCTCCCAGCCATGGCCTAATGACTCAGTGCCAAAGCAAATAAGGTGTTTCCTTTATTTCTCGTAATCATATACTCCCCCCTCCTCGTGGCTCTTCTTTTATTCTCTCACCCCAAGATGTATTGTATAGAACTGTATTATATGCAAAACATGGATCCATTTATAACATGCATTCATGCTCCTAAGAATTGCCAATTTTTGTATGAGCTCCCTGCCAAGAATGCATGCAGAAAGGGAACAATGAGAAAAGGTGATGAAGAGAAAAGCATTGAGAAAAAAAAATGCGCTAACCAAAGATAGGACAAGGGCAGGATAAGGAGGGACAGGAAATGAAAATGGGGGACAGGAAAGTAAAATAAGAGAAATCTCTTGTGGACGGCTGTGGGGGAGGTTATAAAGAGAGACAGTACATGAGGAGGACCGAAGGTGCCACTAGTTCTCATCCACTGTCTGATCTGTGGGTGGCAGTGATGACTGATGGAAAACCACTCTAACTGAAGGTCATATCCGAAGCCCTGCCATTTTAGACTGCCACTGTCACAGGGGAAAGGATAAATAAAGCTCAGATTGTCGTGTTTATTCACCCCGCTTTCTCTGTAGCTTTGTCGATGGTGGAGGCAGAGACGGGCATATGAAGCAACTCGAGCAGAATAAAGGATGGGAATGCCAATAGATGATTTACTGGTGCCTAAGTAGGATTTATCTCATACCTTCTTTTATCTATTTTTTACTACAGACATCCAGACACTGCTGTTTTTGGATTAATATGCAATTGAAATACCTAAGACCTCCTTATTGTCTAGAATTGCAGATTTTATTAATGCATTCCTGTGATTTAATTATTAGTCCGTCCACCAGACATAGCCACAATAGAAACAGCCAGTGATGGAAATGAAAAGGATAGCTTTCCTTCAAATCCAGCAGAGTAGGATTTTTGGTTATCACTGTGATTATTTCTACAAGAGAGACCGCACAACGGTAGCAATTACATAAGTATTTGTCATCAAATCATGCACAGCCCAAATAGAGTGAAACAAATTCCTGGAGGGGAATAAACTACAGCAGGCAGCATGTTTCCGAGTTTGCTTTTCCCAGATTATCACAAGGCTTAAGGACAGCAGTCTGTCACTGCTCCAATGTCCCTGCAGTCTGGCTGGGACACGGCGCTATTCATCTGACGCTGGAACCATCGCTGGAGCTGGGAGTTCAGACGGGGTTGTTATCCCCCAGGCAGGGCAGAACGCTCATGGCCAGACGACCTCGCTGCCCAGCCTCTAATATCTGATCAAGAACCATCTGCTGAGGCTGCCAGAGCCCACACACTCCCCATCCCCCTGACCTCTCCAAGGAGAGCCCAATGGGAAATCAAGCGATTAGTGGACTATTAAAACGATTCTGATCACCATTTGAAAAATAAAGCAGCACCGTAAAATGTTATTTTCAAAACAGGGGATGCAACTTTTTTTTACTTCTGTATTAATTTAGAAAGAGGCATGACTCTGTTCTGCTTTTCCTTCCTTCTCCCACTGATCCTGTATCGCCCTTTCCCCCCCTGCCAGGTGAGCACATGCTCTGCTATTTTCATACTTCAGCATCCCTGTGCTGAAAGTATTGGATACGTTTCAAATCAAGATATTAAATTTTTCTAGTCAATAATATTTGATCCCTCCTGATCACTTCTCCTACAGATGCACCCCGCGATGCAATTAGCTTGGAATCCGTTTTATCGTGCAAATTAAAGGCTTTTGTGGAATTAAAGCCTCGTGGTGGAACGCTGTCATTGTGATCTAGCGAAGAGTCCATGTTCCGCTGACAAGATGTTTTATGAGTGGACGTATAACATGCAGTCATATGAGGGAAAGCTTGTAAGCATCGAGGAAAGTATATAGAATGTGTCAGAAGTGCATTTCACATGAAGTTTTAATGGCCTATGCGAACAGTTTCTGCTCCCACTGTGTGTCGTGCAGCAACATCCGCCGGGCCTTGATAACAGTTGGTTAATGGGTAATGTGCCACACAAGAGTGATGCTGCACTTTCTGTTTTCATTTTGTTGCTGTAGTGCAGTAATTAATCCAGCTGAACCCTTTGTGCTCACAAAATAAATGCTTTCCATTTTCATTAATAGACAACTCATTAGTACATAATGAGCAAGAAGGCAGCACTCCCCGCTCTCCCTGTGCAGCATGCAGCAGATGAGCATGCGCTACACTGGGCTAATTAAAACCTCGGACTGTGTTCTGTCTCCTTGTATATTCTTCTCCAGAAAAAGCACATGCACGTGCTTTTACAGCATTAGTTAAATGAGTCACGGTATATAAGGATTTTGCACACCTGAGGTAGAAACACAGTACAAATACCTATTCAGGTGCTGTATTTTGCGTGGCATGTTATGCATAGCAAAAAGTGCAGTTCAAGTGCAAAAGCTCAGTGAGAATAAATCTCTGTGCTTTTGTCAAAGCTTTGAAAATCTCTCCAACATGAAGTTGAAGTCATCTTTTTTGGCACTCAAAAGTTTATATGTAATGATTAATGACAGTGACAGGGCGCTTGTATCTGTCTGGATGATGGTCATCGGGTTCCAGTGACTTTTCATTCATGTAATTTATGGCTTCCTGCGATAGGTGACATCTTGCGCTTTCCTCCAGTCACTTGTTGTCACCGGCAGATCAACAGTGGTGCTGAAAAATCATCAATTGTGGGCATTCGGATGTGTGATTGTAGAATAGAGTTTTATTGCCATTTGCACGGGCATATTGCAGTACAGGTACATTGGAATTGTTTGTGCGTTTTCTCGAGTCAGCTTTATATACAGGAAAAAATTAAATGGTGAAAAAGGTAAGGGCCGCAGCAATAAAAAAAATACAAATATACATTGTTAAAATAAAATAAGTACTCATTATAAAAAAAACAAACACTTTGTATAAAGAAAGTGTTAAAAATAGATACCCTGAGAAAGTAAATTGCACATAAATTGTGGTGTACAAATGTTATGTTGCACATGCTGGTAAGAAAACTACTTTCTCAAAATAGAAAGTTGGTGCTCATTTGACACTTAACAGTGTTCAGATTTTATGTTTGCATTAATTCTATATCACATATGATTTCAAAGAGTTTATTTAGCTCATCTAACATGAGCTGTGTAATAATTAGTCTCCCTAGAACCATTAACTTCCAGGTCAATGGTCACCATCCATCACATAGTGGCTTCTTTTCTTCATAACTTCAACTGATGGGCTCTCACTGTGCACTAGTGATGAAGAGATGAACAGCGACATTGTTGGAATTTATCCTAATAACATTATAGCGATGATATATCAATAGTGCTTAATCATCTGAAGACTGGCTCAATTGTTTCTTCTACACTTCTCTGCACACTGTTTCCTCATAGTTTACATGCAGATACATTAACTTACATTTGTGCACAGGTGCAGTCATGCTCACACAGAAACAGGCGTACTAGAAGCGCGTTTTGGAGATGATGTGGTTTTCATTTATTATAATGCAGCAATGATTCGCTATAAGGATTCCTCACTTCTTGATGGGGGATAAAAAATCGAACCCAATTTCTGGTTGTAATTAAAACCATTCCTAGAGTGTCCCGGTGGAAGGCCACAACTTTACGGGGTCAATAGGAGACAGGTTTCCAATAGCAGTCTAATTCAGTCATTCTGGGATGTATACTGTATGTGAAGGATCAGGGAGGGGTTCTTTAACACCCACATACACTGAGAGCCATCTGCAGTCTCACCTGTGGGCCTTGCTAATGGATCATCAGCATTACAGGATGGCAGTGTCTGCCATGGGTTGACTTTAACCAATAATATCTCTAAAGTTTTAGTGCGACTTTAATGCTAATTATAAAACTGTTTATGTTCTGTGTTCATATTCATGTCTTTTGTGTGTTGAGTTTAATGAACCAAGAGCGTCAGAAAAGCCGTGAATTCAAACTGTATAACTTTAAATATTCCAGAACAGCAGTCAGAAAACAAACTTGTTTTCCCCTGATTCCCAAACAGCTGCTCTACAGCATTTGTGTGTCAGAATTATCCAGCTGCATTCGCTAATAGTCACAAGGTGTGACAGTAAACAAGGCTGAAATTGTGGATTAGATAAGACATGAGAAAGATAAGAGTCAAAATGGGAAAAGTGTGAGGAATCCCCAAATTTGCACCTTCAGCAGAGATCCATTTTTGAAGCTGCACTCATCACTGGTGATGATAGGTCTCACCAGCATCATTAACTAAAGTTAAATCCATCACATGATGTTTATGGCTTCAATCTAGTCCGGCGCAGGTACGACAATTTATCATTCCGACATGCAGTCAGGATAAAAAGAAGCAGCTCATTGGTCACAGAGAAAGCCCTCTCAATCAAATTGAAGCTTACCTTGCATATAATGTTCCATATTTTGATGCTCACGTGTGACAGATGGCACAAAATGTACCAAACTGTGCAAAAAAGTGCTGACAGAAAACAGACGCCGACTATCATCTATGGTACAAAGTGTTTGTCAACTTTTACAGCGCAGCACTTTTTCGCACAGCTTGGCAACTTTGGCAACAAAACCGTTATTTGTCATGTGAAAGCATTAGAGTATAAAATGCAGATTCAACTTTATAGTCCTTTTTTTTCTCTTTATAAAGTGTGCATGTCTCTTCACAATGCTGTACAGTGAAACAAATTGATGATCTAAAAGCTGCTATACTTCCTTCAGCTAGTCGGTGGTGCTGCTCCTGCTTCCAGTGTTTTAAAAACATAAACTTCTTTCTGTTGAGACAGGATTTAAGTTTTGAGCAGAAAGACTGTTGTTGGTGTTTTGGCTGTTGCTCAGATTGCTTGAATGACAACTGAAGGCACACACCTTCACTGCTGAACACAGGTATTAAACCTCTGAACCCCAAATAAATTCCAGTAGGTTTGAGAGGGATGTCATTTTTTCATCACCAAAATTACACCATTTATCATAGAAAGAAACTCTAAAAACTGGAGGAATCATTGGATTCGACCCAAAGGTGACCTACTCTTCTATACCGTCTTGCCAGAATACAAATGCTTTATATTACATTATGGTACTTCATTAAAATAATTTTATACTACATGTCTCAGTTAAAAGAAATTCCAAAAAACAAATCTCCTTGAAAGCAATGAGTGTATCTGAACACTGAACTGGACTGAACTGCAGGCTGTGCTCACACAGAGCAGATAGGAGACAAGTATGGAAACCAATTAAAAATCTAAGTAGTAAGACATCCAAGGTATGTAGAGCCACAGTTGTTTTCCTACTACTGAGGAATTGGGAAAATGTTCTACATGGGTTTTTTCCATTTTTGTAAGATAAATAATCAAATAAATATAGCTTTCATCTTTCCAATGTTATAATTTCTGCCACTATAAGTCATAACAGAACAAGTGTTTGAGGTCCTTCTGCTTCTAGCCATGGTTGGGCTGTTTCCATAGATTTGCAGGACTTTGCAATGAGAAATGAGCTCACTGTGAGTAAAAATGTGACAGGAGCAAATAAAATGCCCCAAAACTGCTTGGGTTCAGAGGGTTTAAAAACAAAGTTTGAAGAGTTTTTTTTATGGGCCGAGAAACAATGTTTATTTTATTAGTTACCTGTTGTAGTAGTTGCCTTCTGAATTTGCTTGCATTGTAGCACTGAGATAATAAACATAAATCGCCTTAGTGATGCTGATCTCCAGTTGATCCAGTTATCTCTCACTCAAAATGTGGCAAC
>OMNN01003052.1:9751-24370 GCA_900302755.1 Chromis chromis | reverse complement strand
TGGGAGAGATTCCTTCCGCATATCAAAGTGTTTACTTGGCTCTGCATGCGCCTTCTCTCTGGGAGGGAGGGAAGAGAAAAAAGGAAAGCAAGAGGGGGTAGATAACGCTAGGATGGAAAAGAAAATGAGAGGACAGGAAAGAGGGAGTTAAATAATACAATGGCTGTCACTGTTATTGCCTCCCTTGATCTCTGCACTTCATGACATAGAGAAAGCCCAGCCAACAAATTTCCAAAAATGTACCCGCAAAGCCAAATGGACAGAATCCTAGACTAACAGAGCCACACAACATTCATGCTGGGAAAGAATTGCAAATTTCTGTGGTCTGAACAGGCACAGAATTAATACAAATATTCATAACCAGCACGTAACTTGTAAACGTTGGGGTACAGGCATTGTCTTCCAAGAAGCTGATAAGCACTGTGATTTAATTGTATGTGGAGGAAGTGCAGTGTCTCCATGATATCTCAGCTAGAATTCACTATAATACCAAGGAGACCAGCAACATTCCTGGCTGATCAATAAGCACTGCAGAGAGATCCAGTTCCCTTTGAAGCCGAGCCATGGATCTGGTTTCCTAATCACCTCCACCACTGCACCCTGTTCCTCCTCCTCTTTTGTCCCTCCCACAGATTTTCCAATACAATGGAGCAGTTTTCACACTGCATGTGGGCCTGAGCTGGGTCAGCCTGTTTGGGAGAAGAGAGGGGGAGCAGTCGCTTCACTGAGCGGCACTGAGGGAAAGCAAAGGAGAACAAGGAAAAGTGGTAACACCGAGGCTAAAGGTATCACTCTGGAAATGGGACAATGCAAGAGCCTAGCTTTAAAACTGTGCTGCATCATTTGTACATGTGTACTACATTTTGTCCTAAAGTTTCACATTTTATGCATATAACTAGTCAATTCAAAAATGGAGAATTACAATACTACAATGAGTAATAAACAAATTTATATTATAAAACATTTTAGTATGTATGACTATGTAGTACTTTGAGATACATCACTAACTAGCCTTTAACACACTCAAACAGATTCATACAAATTAATGCTGAAACCAAACAAAATTCCAACAGCGCAATGACTAAAACCCACAAATCTGTAATGAAGAGAGAGGCAGGTCTCCTCTCCCCCAATCTCTCTTCTTTCTCTTTCTGTTTTGTGCTGCATCACCGTTAAATGCGGCCATGGGAGCTCTGCCAAAGAGCTGTAAGACTGCCATCCACAAGAGGACGGCTGCAACCAAAACAACCAACTACGTCATCTCTCTGAATACATTTCCGTCCACCAGCTCTCTCACTCACACAAACAGAGATTATCTTGGGATATGTCCCTATTATGAATCCTGGACCTTAAACCTGTAATATAAACTACAGAAATGACTGCAAGTATGACAATGACCTGTACAGGCTGGGGACATTGTAATACAGGGGTGGAGAATGGGGTAGACTTTTGGGAAAACATGAAGAGTGTGGCGATAGTGTATGTTTTAGGGATTTGTTTAGGAGATGGGCAAAGGGGAGACGAGGTTAAGGGAGAGAGGGAGGACAGAGGAGGCAGATGGGGGAGGGGATGAAGGGAGGAGGGGAGACGCACTAAAAGGACTGGTGAATTATTGATGAGAGCCAGAAGGCTGGCCCTTAGTACTAATGTGCACACACACACACTAAAGGTGCACACAAGCATTTACACAGAGCATGGATATTGTTACACATTACATCAGCCGTGCCTCCTCCCATATCTTCTTCCTCCTCTAGCCACCACCCA
This sequence comes from Chromis chromis, assembly GCA_900302755.1. Classification (NCBI taxonomy): domain Eukaryota; kingdom Metazoa; phylum Chordata; class Actinopteri; family Pomacentridae; genus Chromis; species Chromis chromis. Next base: position 22,606 of record OMNN01003052.1, on the reverse strand, counting down.
CAACCTTAGCCTCAATTTAGCCTGTCTGTCCTCTTGTCCCTTTACCTCAGTCTGTCTCCTGTGCTCTGCCACACCGTTCCCACAGCACCCCTGCAGCCTCTCTAGCACACAGTCTGTGAATGAATACTGCTGGACATTAGGAAACCTTTATTAGCTATCTCGCTTCTATTATCAAAACTCCAAATCACACACCAAGAAAACAAGCTTCTTGTAATTTAAAAATAAAATATCCTTCTGTGAATAGCTAAGATGCACTCTTTGGAGCGTGCTAACCACAAGATCTGAGTTCATGTAGAGGCTAGGAGCCATGCAGAGTCCCCCCTCCAACAACTCTGTGTGCAGGCCAAGCACACCACAATGCTGGTGGACAAATCCATTCCCCATAAACACAAAGGGGGGACTGAACCAATCTGAGTGCCACCCCTACTCTCAGCTCTCCGTGTGTGTCTTGGTGTGTGTATGTGTGAGTGTGTGAGAATAGAGAGTGTGTGTGTGTCATAAGGCCTGCAGGAAATGTTGTGTCTGAGACTGGAGAGCAAGGCAAAGAATGAGACTGAAGCCGGACAAAGAGGTAAGGAGAAAAGAGGAAGATAAGGATAAAAAAGAAAAATAAATTATCAGTAGGAAGTATTGTTTAGTCTGCTCCACTTTATGTATTCATCGTAAAATGAAAGCAGCAGCTTATTTTTTGATCGCACGATGTAGTTGGAATATTAAACTAGATCCCATAAGAGCCTTAGCAACAGCACAGTCGTTGAAGAGACCCCTCCATCTCAGACAGGATGTTATGAGACAAAAACATTTGCCCATATTTACACGGTTATGTTGTTAATTCCCTGCTATGAATCGGGCCCCATACATGAACTACTTTTGTTTTCTTCTTTGCTGAGAAAATGGAAGGAAAGAAAATAGAATCAAGAGCATGCACAGGCAATACCTCTTGTGAGATCTGTGTGTGCAATTATTACACTTATGCATGTCCAAAAACATATTCAATTGAAGGGTGTCTGATGGGGCTAGGCAGTTTAAAAAAAAACAACAGAAGACTCTAAACTTGATTATGGCACTTCTCATTATAGTCAGATAATTACTCTTAGTTTTAGAAATAAAATCAAAATAGCCATATTGTAAATAATGTAAAATTTGTACACAAATAGTGGATATGAGTAAAATAAAGTTAGACTCTACTCAAATTTCATAACATTCTTCAGGTTAAGTGACATGTATTTCTGTCATTAGTACTGTTATTATACAAGTTAGTGTATTTTAATATAAAGACAAGCCACTGGAATTTAAATCTCTGGTGAAGGTCCAGCAGACACAGATGGTCTTTACTATCTGTAAATATTTGCAGATGATATTGGTGCAGAGGCATATATTTGGGGGTTTTGTATGTGCGTATGCAAGTGAAGCAGTGCATGCTGAACTGAGGAGAGCAAAGCTGAGCTGCATACAGAGCTGCCTAGCTCTGCCTCAACGTTGTTGTTGCCTGTAGAGCTCTGGTCTGCCCTTCCCCCATTCCCCTGTCTCTCTCTCTCTCTCCCTCTCTCTCTCTCTCTCTCTCTCTTTCCCCTCCCCCTGACTGCGGCAGGCAGGCAAGCAGGGCAGATGGTATCCTAGCAAGCAGAATGACCCTGGTGTTCCTGCCCCTTGTTTTGATCCTGCAGTCCTGATTGTCCAAGCCTAATCCTACACTAGCCAGAGCTGCTGGACCGCTGCCAGGACTCTTATTAAGCACACAAAGGCTTTTCATTGCAGCTTGGGTGCTAGCTAGCTCATCAGCCTACACACACTACCTCTGTGCCGTCACTCAGCTGCTTTCCTCCAACCTTATTCTCTCTGACTCTCTGACTTGCCTCCTCTATTGCTCAGCAAGCATGCTCTTTACTTAGAAACAGTCAGACAAGCCTGTCTCCACAGCCTCCGTCTCTCTATGTTTATGGCCAGCGTGCTTCAAAACAGCCCTCCATATTCATTTCTCTGCTTCTCTGGATTGTTTTCTACTAAATCAGATAAGCATGTGAAAACACCATTCGACTATAGACATTAGAGATTGTGACGACTATTAGTATAATAATTACACAGCAACTGTGCCAGATAATACATTTAAACTCTGGGAAAAATGGATCTGATTGGCATTAGGTACTGACTGTGGTCTGACCATAATGCTTTAAGTGCATGAAATGTCAAACAACAAATAAAACCAGTAAAAACAAGGCAAAAGAAAAACATAATGATAAGGACTAAGAGCAGAAACTTCACAGAATATCTTAGCTAATCAAAATGTGTGAATGGGACCAGATTCTTATGTGACCAAGGAAGAGATTGTTACTGTTCTGCATGAGACGACTATCATGCTCTACCTATTGAGCTACACAACAAAAATGCCCTTCCTCTGCAAATAACCACCTTTATTAATAATAAGGCCAAACTGATTCAAAAAATACAACCTAATGTAAGTGAAAGTCCAGTATGAGTATGCTTTGATCTTCATTTTGTACCCATATTTTGAAATGTCCCTATATTACATGCTTCAAAGGTGGAGGTCACAAAAACTAAATAAAACCTACAAATAAATAAACCTACTCTTAATCTGACAAAATTTCATATAAGCAGTAGCTTGACAACCACATTTAAAACTGTTGTACTGTACATTCAAATCCAATGCTAAAAACAAGCATAGTTCCACAAATAGGATACAAAGCAGTTTTAAACACATGAAAATATGAAGATTATTAAAACCTAACCATGAATTCACTGCAACATCAGTGGCAAGACTGCAGCTTGTTAGGGAACTGAATGTGTTTTTCGGAGGGCTTAGCCATGCACTCTGAAACACTTGCTCATTCTTGCTTCCTCCTCCTCCTCCACCGACTCTCTGAGCTGAAATCAAAGATTATGACTGAGAATTCTACAGCATGTTGCCTAGCAACCCATACAAGAAAGCCACACTACATTAGATCACATGAGGGACATGTGCATGCCCATGCACACCCACATACACAATAATATGGGGCTCATTCTTACCTGGAGCCAAATCTAAATAAGCTAAAGAATCTATTTTCAAAACAGAGAACAATCGATTATTGCATTATAACTAGGTCAACGGCAAAACCAACACCAATTTTGAACAGCGTTGAAAATTTCCAAACCATATTCCTGCTATACGAAGCGACAACCGCAGTTTTGAAGGACAAGCTGTTGCCAGTTCTTAGAAAACGTTAATGTTACTTGGCCTAGACAACTGTTGCACTAAAGCATGTTGCTAGGTGAACAGCAACAGAGAGAGGTGGTGAGGACAACAGAGAGGAAGGCATTGTAAGGGAGACACTCCTCAGTTTGTAGATGGGTCATAAAGAGGGGCAGCATTACACTTTTACAGCTTTCATGTTTACCAAAACAAAAGGTTCAGTGCATAGTCCAGCACAGTGGTGCTCAGCTCAGCCAGATGCCATTTACTAAGATCTTTTAAATCTACACTGTACAGGTTGTTGAAAAAAAATTAACCTTTTCATTGCTGGGACTTTTTGGTTGCATGCTGCCGCTAGATTTACACTAGGGATTCTGTAAAAGCAGTCAGCTTATCAGCATGAGCAGGTTGAGTCAATGCAGATGATGTAAGGCCGCTCCAACCAGGCTAGCCAACCATCTGTACTTAAGAATCCATCAGGCTTAGCGATCAATAGGACTAGGCCCCAGCTTTGTGCTGCAGCTGCTGCATTGCAATAAAAGCCTCGATGGGCCTGACCTGGCAAAAGCTAACTCCGATAAAAAGACTGTGTTGGATTACCAACAAACCCTGCCCTCTACTCCTTCCACTGTAAAACACACCTTAACTGTAAGTTTCAGTCACCTGCTACTCACTACATTATACACTTCTCCACTGTTTGTACTGTGTCGGTCTTGAGTCCTAGCAGAGGAAAAGGTGTAAGGTAGCTGTGTGTGCATGCACATAGGTCTTGATGCAGTACATCAAGCTGCCATTCACATTTCCTCTTATTGCAACCCATTACAGATGCTTTCACAAATCCACAACTACCTCTTGCCAGAGACCTGAGCGGATTACATATTAGTGCTGTGAAACAAAGGCAGCCTCCCTGATAGGAACGTTGGGGAGTGGGTGTGTGGAATCGTCACACTATATAAAATTCCATCTCTTCCGACTGTGCAAGCAAAACTATTAGGACTGTCCAATCTCCAAATAATTTACCAAATTCTGTTTACTACAAATATAGGCATGGGAGCAATGAAACAATATTGAAATTAGGATGCCAACTGCGATAACACAAAGTACCAGTCATCATTAAACATGCAACATTTTGCAAATCATCAATATCGCCTGTTCAGTCCTAACTGCTGCATTCTACAACATAACAGATTATACATCTATGCAAACACTAAAGACATTTATAAAGACACATTTACAATCTTTTGTCCAATCTAACAGTGTGATAACCTCAAAAGGCAGATTGCTACATTATCTGTTACTTGAATATCTATCAGCTCTTTGCATATGACTTCAGGTGGATTGTGGGAGAGCGAGGCCATGACTATCGACCTGTACAAGTGACTGCTGCCTCGAAGCCTTGCCGTTTTTCTTTTTCCCCTGTTTGCTTCTCCTCGCTTCCACGGCCTGTGACATCATCACCGCTCCAAAGAGCCGCTCTATATTTAGCTGCTCACACCCCTGCTGTGCCTCACTACTCTGTCAATGCCTCGGCCGAGCTCAATCTCCCTCCCTCTACGCCTCAAATGGCTCATCTCTCCCTGTTAGCTAGGGAGGAGGGGAGGCTGGATGCTTTTAAAAAAAGAAATAAGGGGAAAGGAACCGAGCAGGAGAGAAAGGACTAGAAAGGGAATAAAAGAAGATAAAGAGGAAGGTGGTCATTGAGAAAGACAGAGAGGATGGTTCGGAGGAACAAGCAAGATGGTGTGAATAGCTGTGCTGTAAATCAGCCTCTCCATAAAGTCTCCCTGTGAGAACAGCTCACGTGTTGCCTCGTTACGCCACACTGTCACAATGTGTGCCGGCACGCTCACACACTTCAAAAAACACAAAAAAATAAGCCCTGCAGAGCTCCGCAATACTAGACTGCACTCTTCCACTGCTGCTCAACGGTACATTGTAAAAGACAGTGTGTGTGGGAGAGAGGATGGGGGAGGGTGCAATGTGTCTGTGACTGGCATTTCAAACATCCTCCCTGCACAAAATAACATCCTGGGAAGATAATCTGTGAGCGTGTGACAATTTATTCAGGCTCACGTTTCTGCAGAGTGTGAAAGCCACTGAGCGATAGAGGGGAAGTGCAGGAGACCAGTGAGTGTGTGCTGGTTACTTCTGCCAAGCGACACCCAACAGCTTCGGCAACAACATGGAAAGAAAAGGACATACTGCTTCATCTCATTTGCTTTTTAACATTCACCCCTTCACTTAATAGCATTAGAACATCAAAATGTTCCTACCTAATGCTTTTTTTGTTTTTCACATCCATGCCACCTCCTCAGTATACCCCAACCTTTTGCTGATACTGTTGGGGCACATCAATATAGCTTCCATGCGTCACAGGCAACACTGACTTGTAAACAGCCCATATTCCTACTAGCAAAGGTCGTAACAGGTCCAAAAATGTGTGCCTAAATCAAGAATACTCAGAAATGTAGTATCCAGAATCAAATTGGACCAGTCTATTATTTTTATCTGGGAACCAGACTCTTGCAAAAACAAGAAACGCCAGCCAGTAGACACAGACCTGATTGCCACAGATTTCCCAGCTGACTCGTACTAACAAATTAACATTAATTTATGTGTTATTAACACACAACTTTGTGTCTTACTTAATAATAATAATAATAATAATGAATTGGTTTTATATTGCGCTTTTCTGTCTTTTGGACACTCAAAGACGCTTTACATTTCATTATTCATTCACTCCCATACTCGATGGTGGTAAGCTACGTATGTAGCCACAGCTGCCCTGGGGTAGACTGACAGAAGCGAGGCTGCCATTCTGCGCCATCGGCCCTTCCGACCACCACCACCCACTCACTCTCACACTGCATTCACCCAGGCTTCCTGGTTTTCCCTCACGGTCTCCCATCCAGGTACTGACCAGGCCCTACCCTGCTTAGCTTCCGAGATCTGACGGGATCGGGCATCCACAAGGCGGTTTGGCCTCTTAATGTAAAACAGTAGCTTTCTCCCCTGTGCCTGGCTGTGATACATATAATCCATCCATCCTGATTGAAACAGCTTGGCTAATTCACTCCTATTTTAGCTTACTTGGTGTCATGCGGTCAAACACGACCGACCATGAGTTTCACCGTTTTGTTGCATCTAGTATAATAAAGATAACTTTGACTGTTTGCCCCTTTGAACTATAATAACGATTGCTTGTTCTTTGCTAACATTAGCATCGGTAACAATTATTTGGTCTTCTCGGAAGCACTCGGGTATAACAAAAAGACATACCGTGTTTCCACCAACCTGGTGCTAGTGCTCGTTCGGAGCTAGTGCTAGTTCGGTACTTTGTTGGTTCATACCCCGTTCCTCCTAAGAACCGATTTGCGTTTCCACTGGCCAGGAGCCAAGTTGGAGCCACGCCATTGCGTCACCAGAAGCCATCTAACCTTGTATCGATTACATAGCGGTAAAACAAACGCAATAAGTTGATGATAATATCTATGTTTATCTTTATAAAGATGAACATCTTTATGAAGATAAACATCTTGATAAAGATGTTTATAAGGTCCGTGGAGGTCTGCGAGGCGGAGGTCGTCTGTTGCCCCCCGCTGGCACTTCCGCATTTCCGCGACACAATTGTACCGGATTTCAGCGCAACAGTGTGTGTGTGCAAAACTTCCGTGTGTCCTGGGATTCATTCCAATACATCTGATCAGACCAGGGACGTCCTGGAGAAAAAGGACACATATTATCACTTATGTGTCCCTTTCCACCGCTGATCGCTGGTCACCGCTGATCAGCGGCACTTGTGTGTCCCTCTGCACAGCTGATCGCTGGTGATGATAACCCCGCCCCCAGCTCCCAACGTACTCGGTTCTTAGCTCTGGCCCAGCAAAGAGTTGGTGCTTGCTAAACACCAGTTTTTAGCACCTGGAGCCGGTGCTTAGGTGGTGGAAACACAAAGAACCGCTGCTTAGTCAGACACTAGCTCCGAACCAGCACTAGCACCAGGTCGGCGGAAACACGGTATCAGATCCAGAACCCGCAATAACAGAACGGGACTTCACCTGGACCAGAGAGACTGTATAAAACATGGACCATACAGGTCCTAGGATTCAGGTGGATTGGTAAAGGCATCTACCTGCTGTCCTGCCATCCCCACCCCAACCTCTCCTGCTATCCCCTCCCCCCTCATCCCCACTCCCAACCCAAACGATCGAGGCAGAAGACCGCCCTCCCTGAGCCTGGTTCTGTCGGAGTTTTGATAATTCATGAATCCTTTTAGTCCTTTTTTTCTGGATAAGTGCTAAAAATTCAAATGTTTCAGAGCAAATTGGTGAGAACAAGCTGCTTTCCTTTGTCTTATTTGAAACAACATTAAATGTCGTGGGTTTTACACTGCCATCTGAAGATGTTTTAGAATTGCAAATTAATCAATAATGGAAATAATCATGAGGTGTCTTAAATTATGAGTGATTTTAAAATTACAACTGCTGCGCAGTATTCCCTTATATGTCCTTTCTTGAGCTGGGTTGTGACAACCAGCCCAGTGAGAGAGTTGAAGGAAACAGAACAGAACTGAAAATACTGGCATTCACACAGACACAGAGGAAAAGCAGCTGGTCAGCAACCATATTCTACACTCAACAGCTGTCAGCCATCCTTACTGGCTACCATGATGATTAATTTATACAACTGTTGGGGGTGTTAAAACCATGCCAACAGGAACAAGACCTGCTGCTTGGAATTTTTGGGGAGTAAGACCTGTGGATGGTTAAGTGGAGGTAACTGGGGTGTAGCTCAGAGGTTTGGCTCGACTAGCTATTGTCAAACACAGCGCTGGAGCAGAATCCTGGAAAGTTTGGTTATAAATACCACTGGACCATCTTATTCATAACTTAGCCACACATATCATTTTATCTTGACCCCACCATAGATGTGGATGTAAGCTTCTAGCAATAGAAGCCCATTTATGTTTGAGTGTGAAACCCCAAATCTCCACATCTCTGAGGTTTAACCAGCGATGCATACATGTCATGTAATTGCTGTATTGTCTAACCACCCCACACTCACCAGTCATCTTTATAACTATAACTGGCTTTACATTCCTGGAAGCACACTTGCACACTCATCCACACACACACTATTCCCCTTCTCAGTAATGTGGTAGTGATTGAAGTGGGAACTAGGGGCTGTACTAACAGGTGGGCACACATGCTGCTAGGGAGATTCATCAGATTATCTCACCAGCACTCAGGGCAGGCTTGCCTTGATACACTGTGTGTATGTGTGTGTGTGTGTGTGTGTGTGTGTGTGTGTGTGTGTGTGTATATATTACCCCTCTCTACAGGACAGGTGAGGCGCATATCTGCTTCATCTTATTCCTGATCACGTACGGATCCAGCTCCATTAGGACACGCCACCCCCAGCTCCTCCATCCACCCACTCACTCACTTACACACACAAACATGTCTGCACTACCATCTTTGTGAGGACAATCAATGACATAATGCATTCCCAAAGTCCTTACACAAATCTCAACCATCACAACTAAATGCCTAACCCAAACCCAATTCTAACCAGAACTGGAAAACCAAGTCTTATCCTTCAAACCGTCCTTTTGAAGACATGTCACAAAGTGAGGACCTGCCAAAATGTCCTCATTTTCCACAAATGTTGTCACTCCTAAAGTATACATCTCAAACGTCTCCTCACAAAAATAGATGTACAAGTACACACAAACACACACACCACCCCCCTTTCTCAAGCTATGTAAGCGGGCCCATTACAAGGCAGTGGAATCCATTTAATGTTTCTCAGCAACAAGAAAGCCCGCAACTGCAACGTTTTGTCTTTTTACTTTCTGTCTGCACCTAAAGCGGGACTATAATTTGCTGACTGTATCAAACACCTGGTTGTGACCACCTTTCTCCTGCATTTTGACAAATATCTTATATTATCAGAACTGAATTTTACATACAGTGCATTGAGAGTATTCAGACTCCTTCACCTTTTAAACACTTTTTGCTGCAGATTTCGTTTTAGATACAAGTGCCATTTGTTACCCCTCAGTCTGCACTCAATAACGCGCATGTCTTTAGAACATTTTGCAAAAATTAAAACCTGAAATCTCTCATTTACCAAAGCATAGACCATTCCATGTGGCCCTGCAAACTGTGGTCAGGTGCTTCCTGTTTGCTGTAATTATACTTGAGATGTGCACAAAACTTGGATGCAGTCCATCTGGGGCAAACTGAACTGATTAAACACAGTTTAGAAAGATACACAATTGTGTATATAAGGTTCCACAATTCACACTTCATGTCTGGACAAAAACAAGTTAAGAAGTCCAGCAAACTCTCTATAGAAATCCACAGTTGAATAGTGGTGAGGCATGGATCAGGGCAAGGGTATAAAACCAGTGTTACCACAGTGGCCTCAAAAATTCTGATATAGGAGAGGTTTGGAAAGACTCACACTTTGGAAGGACTCCGGCCAAACTGAGTAAGAGCTTTGGTCAGGGAGTTCATTCAAGCCGACATGTGCATAATTTTTCTACTATAACACAATGGTACACAAATATGCAACAGGAGAAATGGGAACCAGCACTCAGGTCTCAGGTCCACTTAGGGAGGTCACTGCTGCCTTTGTGATTTAAATGTTATTCATGCATGTGATGTGACTGTATGATTGTCTTCTCTGCTTTTAAATAAATGCTTTGCACTTTCAAATCCTTTTTAAATCTCATGCGTTACCCATCTCAGGAGCAACTACATCTGCACATGTATTGAGTCACTGCTCTTATTACATAGAACCTCCATCTGGAGGCTTGTTTTTTTTTTCATAAGCCAAACACATGTAGACAGCCAGTCAGAGGCCTGTATCACACAAACACATATAGACACACATTAATTGTCTAAACATCTCAGCGAACAGCAATTAAAAAGATCACTTAGTAAATAAATAAATCAAAGGCACTAATATGTTTAGCTATAAAATTCAGTGGCAAAAAATGGCAATAGTTTGGAGTACTGTAAATGTAATATTTAGCCATTAGTTATCTTTATAGTAGCTGTAGCTCCTCTCATTAAGTAATTATAAAACATCCAGGTATCTATTTAAAAAAAAATTTTTAACCAGAGATAATAAATGTTTTTTTCATTACTATCTTTGTTTACAAAAATAAATTAGGAGTGCAAATGAGCAGTACCAGGTAAGAAAAAAACAAAACAATACCAGTATCCTCACAATGTTTAGTGATAGTTCAATTTAAACTACTGCAAGTCAGGGATGGACATTAGTTCAGCTCCAACTGTGTGTAGACTTTAAATCCATATCCAACAACAAGGTCAGCAAAACCTGTAAATCATTCTCATAAGTAAAACCGGATACACTGTGCAATTCGACTGGCTAAGTAATGGAGTTATAGGTGATACAGATTTAGAGGGAGAAACATACATAGAGAGCATTGCTGGTATAGCATTGTCCTTTCTGTCCCCCTCAGGCCTCTGTGACAGGTGCTGTGCTTTTTTCCACTGCTATGCAGGACCTAATTTCTCTACAGCTTCAGTGTTGGCTGCATGGGGCACAGCACTGGAAAGTTAGAGAATACAATGCCAACTGGGGCACAGGTGAATTGAGCATGAAGTCACCAACATTTCTGCACAAAAAAATGTGCAACTCAGTGATGAAACTGGAGCTTAACTGGTCTGAAAGAAAAACAATGAGCTGGTGTAACTGTGTGATACTTGCACCTTGGCTGAACTCAATGAACTCAACTGTGTGGGAGGAAATACACAAAGATAAGGCTGAAGAAACTGTCTAGCAGCTTTGCCCCTATAATTCACTATGGTGAGTGGCAACTACATTGCTGATGCCAAACAGTAGCATTCCACCGAGTTTTGTATAGCGAGACCTATCTCCACAGAGCTATGTCACTGCTGGATCATAACCTGGCTTCAACCAACAAACACTCTGGCATGTTTGTATCACCATCACCATCACCTTGGGAGGTGCTAAGCCTAGGATGCAGTGATGGGGCCCATACAAGATAGTGTTGGGTGGGAATTTGTTTTGGTGAAACATGCTTGGAAAAGGGAGGAAAATGCCGCATGACAACACAGACAATGACAGGCTTACTTATGGTGAGTCAGACTTCATTCTACCCAGCTCTGGGGTAAACATCTGCATATGTAACTCACATACAAGGAGGAGAATGCCCCTGCTATTGTTTAACTCAGCCTATTCAGGGTCCAGTGGTCAACATCACTTAAAAAACAAGAGGGACAAATGAAACAGTTTTGTGAAAAATACAACAGCAATACTGCAAAAAACAAAACAAACAAAAAAGTAAAAAAAATAAATTCTGCCTTTGCCATTTCTTGTAAATAGAGCATATATCCATCCATTTACATGTCTGTCATATCACTTGTTTATTTATGTGAGAGCATAAATTCCTTCAGCGGCTTTTTACTGTGTGCGACAGGCATAATCGGAATAATTTACCGTTTCAATTCTGGCATTCGGCCACATCGGGGGACAGTTTCAGCAGCATCTATAGCTTCTGGATTCTGACAGAGTGACAGCAGAAATCCATATTTCAAAATGTAATTTCCATATCAAATTGGAACTGCATGCAATAATATACTAGAATTGTAAATCACATTGAAAAAACCTATATACATATATCTTAAGAATTTCTCACAAAAATCTTGCAAGGGGTTAAAACAAAAAAGACTGCTGTGATGATTTGCCTAAATATGAGCAAAACAGTGAAATCAGGAAAAAGCGACAAAAACAAAAAAATACGAAAAAGGTGGAAATGAACTGCAAAGTCACACTGACATATTCAGGCAGTGTACTGTGCGCACATACTACAGTTATCTTGTAGTTCATCTTTAAATAAGGAAAGGCTTTGGGTGTATTTTGGATTTAATGACTTTGTTAATGATTAGCTTTATGGAACACCAAACTCCAGCCCCTGAAAACCTCACAAATGTGCTGACCAAAATACTGCAGCACGTTACAGAGCTCCAACCAACTCTGTCTACATAGTGTGCTTCATTTATTTTAAAAGACCTGCATCCATAGAGTGTTTTGGATTGCAATAGCTCTTCCCAATAGCAGCATTTCAGCAGAGAGACTGTTCTCCACTGCTGGATACAAAACATTAAAAACAACCCAGTGGAGCACTGGTGTTTGAGAGTCACACACACCTTTCTGTGCTCTTTCTGTTAGGCTACACCCACACTGATACGTTTTCCTTTCACACAGCATTTTAAAAGGAAAAGAATCTCTGTCTAGACAAATGTTTCAGAAATAATCTCACTCACTACTAATGCCTGAAAATGCATATCACATGATCAGTCACACTGGGCAGGCGTGTGCATGTATTAACAGAAAGCAGAAGGTTGGTTGCCTAGTTTACAAGATACTATGGAGAAACGTAAGACCAGAGATTTCTTTAGAAAACAGGTAAGCAAAACCTGTAAATCATTATCCATGTTGAATATACCACTAGGTACAGGGTTGCAACTAACCACTATATTTGATAGTTGAATCATTTCCTGGACTGATAACAGCGATATGACAGTATCTGTGGAAATTAAGGCTGTTCCGAATACTAGTTGCCGTCCTTCGACTATTCGGGACCAATTAATGACGACTATTGGGGG
>OMNN01003051.1:8207-29495 GCA_900302755.1 Chromis chromis | reverse complement strand
GACACCCAAATAAACATTGTCCCAGAACAAGCACACTCCCTCATGCAAATGGAAATCCCAAATGTCACTGGCCTACCCCCACAGGAAAATGCACCCCACCACATGGCAAAAACATCAAACAATCAGGAACATCTTGAGGAACATGACAATGGCCCAAGATGTTGATTTGACCTCCAAACTTCCTAGACCCCATTCTGATCAAGCATCAACAGGATGCAGTGGAACAAGTTTGATTGACAGAGGCCCCACTGCACAAGCCAGAGTACCCAAAGGATCCACTGCCAACGTCCTGGTGCCAGACCCCATAGGACACCCTGAGAGGTCCTCTTGTTAATGGTTCAGAGCATTTTTGACAACATAAGGGGGACCAACACAATATTAGGCAGGTGGTCATAATGTTATACTTGATCGGTGTATGTAGACACTGTATTGTGCAATGTTTTAAAAGTCACTTTGATCCATATTTTCTTCTTTTGGTTACATGTGTGCCATCTAAAGCTCAGCCAGACTTTCAACAGTACAATTCTCAAACTCTACGGCATAATTACAATCAGGGCAGGAGGTGAAAATTAGTCAACTGGACAACACCTAGGAAGGAAATTAGGTTTTAAGATCACAACAATGCATCCAAATTATGGCTTTGTTTCTGCCAGAGAAGAGTGAGACAAGAAAGACTCGGCATAATGTTATGTCTGATCGGTGTATATACAAATAAGAATTAAATAAATACACATTATAAAATGCACTCTGTATAAAATATAATGAAAATAATAAATAATATTATATAATAATATAAAGGGACATGAGCAGAGAGAAAGTAAAATTAGGTAGCCTACTATAAATAAATAAGTCCAAGTAACTATAAATAAAAACATTTTGACAGTTCAAAAAACTTTCACAAAAATAGAAGTTTTAAGAAGAGATTTTGAAATAAGTCAGATGTATTCTCCGTCCTCCTCAGGCAGTTTCTCGGTGTTTCGTGGAGCTGCACTGCTGGTGGAGCTCTTGCGCTGCTCTGGATCTGCTCCGTCTTTCTAGAATGATCTCCAGCGGCTCTGGCCTGCGCAGCTCCGTGCTCACGCTCCGAGCGGGAGAACGAGAAAAACACGCGATGTTTGGAGGGGCTCCAGTGCATCTGTTGTAAACCTTAGAGTTAACTGTTTAGGTTTCAGTCATCAGTTTTGCCGGGCACTGCTGCTAGGTAACACTGTTGTCCATATCGCGGTCCGACGAGGGAGTTTAATCGCTAAAACAGTGAAGATGTAAGTCTGGGGTTTACTGTATGGTCGTTGACGCTCGCTGCTAACTAGCTACAAGTCTTGTTAGTGTGCTATAATGCGGATCAACTAGCTAACGTTAGCTAACTGACTTAGCACACGAGTTAGCACCAGCGGTGTAGCCATACTTAACGACTGTCAAGACTAAAAGGCGCCGCGTGTCGGTAAATAAACTGACAAATAACTTTCACTAGTAATATAACGTGGCACCGCCGGGTCTAAAGTCGTAACGTTATGTAGTTTAGTTTATGCGCCTTGCAGCAGCTCAATTATCGTTAGCTAGCAGGCTAATGTCAGCCAACATGCCAAGGGTAAGGTTAGCACTGAAAAAGCATGGTGTCATGCTCGGAAGATTTCACTTTAAGCTAACGTGAGCTAACGCTAACCTTCATAAACTTGTCAGTGGTACTGAAGCTGCCCTTATTCGAAACAAAAATACTTCTCCTCAGTGTGGTTCACATCTAAATAGCCACGCAGCTTACTTTTAATGTAGTATTCCCCAGCTCCCTCTTAGTGTGTTAATCTGTGTTGCTCCAACATGTGCACAATCTGTAATATACAATTAACAGGTGCATTATCTAGATTAAAAAGCTACTGCTTCAGGGTGTTTTTGAGAATCGTTGTGATATATGAGCAAAGACATGAAGGATACTTGAGAAGCTCTCATGCTAATTTGGAATGAATGAGTGACGCCTTCCTCAACGTGACCTCAAATGTACTGCACCCTATAGGCCTACACGTGGGCCACATTAGCAGAGCATCCACCCTAATATTAACGAGCAGAACGCTCAGTTCCTGAATAATTACCATGTGAGATTAGAGTAAGGCGTGAATTGATTGTCCCAGTGTCACTTACTCCCTCTTTCTGCTCTTTGCCATCAGGCAGCCAGCAACAGCGAAGTGGTATGACAGACGAGACTCTGTATTCATAGAGTTCTGTGTGGAGGACAGCAAAGATGTGAAAGTAAATTTCGACAAGTCAAAAATGAATTTCGGGTAAGTTACATTACCAGAATGTTTAATAGTTATTTAATTTGCAATCAATATGTCCTAGTAGCATCCTAAAGAAAGCCTTAAGCTCAGGGGTGGGCACTCCTGGTCCTCGAGGGCCACTATCCAGCATGTTTTAGATGTTTCCCTCTTCCAACACACTGATTCAAATGATCAGCTCATCATCAAGCTCTGCAGAAGCCTGATAATGATCCTGATCATTTGAATCAGGTGTGTTGGAAGAGGGAAACATCTAAAACATGAAGGATAATGGCCCTCGAGGACCGGAGTTGCCCATCCCTGATCTAGCTGGTTGAAAAAACTACAGCAGCAAGTATAGAGTAAAAAAATGAAGAGCCCAGGATCATGTCTTGAGAGGCACCAACATTCAACATCTTTCATTTTGTCTTAACATCAAGATGAACAAAATAATGTCGCTTTGACATAGTTTACATCAGTACAAAGGTTGCACAGCAAATCAGAGTAAGAATCATCCTTTCTGAATGGGATAAAGGTGATTTTAAAAATGATTGATGTGATGATGTAAAGCAGAAAAAAAGGAAATTTGGTGCAGCAAACTTGCAAACATTATGTTTTGTTGCTGTGGGGGGAAAACAGCCTCTTCCTACTTTGCGTTTGTAAATTTAGTAGCACATGCACTCTTTCTGTTGGTGTAAGCCAGATGTCAACAGTGAGGAAAAAGTTATGTCATCTGCTCCTTAGGGAGTGCAAGGCAATAACAACAGAATGTGAATTTGCAAGCAAAACACTATAAAGGCTATGCAGTCCTGCAAGCATGAGTAATTCATAAGCTGAGCTGGCAATGGATGATGCTCCTGACGTTAAGATGCTGTTTGTGGTTAGAGAGATGTAATAGAGTGGACAGTGATCCAAAAGAAGCAAACGTAGAAAGCAAGAAGGAAAGCAAAATGAAGGAAAGCCATCTATGTACACAACACAAGCACAAACCATGCAGGAAGTTTAGAAAGAGAGTGAAGCGTGAATTAAATGATAATAATGGATGAGTACTTACTCTGCAATGCTCTGAACCGTGATATTTCCCCCCCATCCTCCTTACCCACAGCCCTCATTTGTTTGCTGATGGCTTGGCAGATTTCTTTGCCGGCTGCAATTTGTGCCTTCTCTCCAAGTAAGCCCCCCAGGGTGGCACGTAGCATGAAGGAGACACAGCGGCGAGAGTACACAGCCTCAACATGGGTCTGTGTGGCCCGTGGGTGAGACACGAGGTCCAAAACGTGGGACAGGAATGTGGCAAAGTTGCGCTCCAGCCACTGACCACCAAGCGTCGTCACAAACACAACGTAAGCCTGAGGAAAATGAAGCAGGATGACGCATGAGACTGTGGAATCCAACAACGCAGGCTCTTGTTCCTATTACATCCGGTGAATACGCCTCACCTGTGTGACGCCCACCCGCACCTCCCTGCTGACAGAGCCTCCCCCTTTCAACATCTCCCCGCCGCTCTTTAGGAAGCCAGATCCTCCACGCAGAAAGCCTGTGGCCATCAGCTCCAGCACTTCCTCCAGAGTGGCTCGCTTCACATTCTGACGCATCACTGTGGAAGAACAGGATTGAGACCATGAGGGACAAAAACCGATGAGCTAGTCTACATAACATGAAAGTAGCCAAACATGAGCTACACAAAGCTACTTTTTAACCTACCAGCTGCTTGTTTGGGCATCAGGGCAGTGGCCATGACCGTCCCCAGCAATTTGGCCACTGCTACCCGCACACCATAGTTAGAACCCTCCAAAGCTTTGAAACACAAAGTGGCCATGTTCTCCAGTTCTGTAGTCCACATGAACACTGCCTCATTCTGCAGCTCCAACAGGCACTGATCAAGCAAGAAGAATGAAGATGTTCTAATTAATAACTACATTATTATATACAGGCATACTGGTGATTACTAATTTTATGTATAATTAGCTTAACAACACAACTTGGACCAGTACAATTTATGTCACGCTTTCTAAACAGGAAATCATCTTTCACAATAAGAAAGGGAGGGGATTTGCGCAACATATCTGAGTTTGGTTAACATAAATGACACAGCAAAATTATAACAGTCAGGGTTGTTTTCTAACGGTGCAGTTTACTCCTACTAACATTCTGCAGTGTTACGTATCTCCTAAAGAAAAGAAAATGAGACTATAGCTTAAACAGTGATCATAAAACAAAATCTTCTGGTCCATTTATTTTTTTCACAGGAACAGAAGATACAGGCTACATTACACATTGCATGCGTTTGTTTTTTATTTGCAATATGTTCTTTTGCATGCAATATGCAGACAAATGGGACATACTGCTTTGTCATAATACTGAGCCTTATGCTTTGAACATCTTACTGATATAGCCGTCGCAGTCTGACGTGTGAAATGAGCTGTCATCTGTCTGTGTGCTCTTGGCAGCTCAAGCTTGTTTATACTTGCACAGAACACTGAGATTTATCTTCTGCCGCACAGAGGACTGGAGGTCAGGATGGCCAGAAAAGCATGCTGGCTTGCATAGTGTAAAATAAAACCGGATGTAGTAGGACATCCTGGTATTTTGGCAAACTGCATTTGGCATACTCTGTAATAGGAAGTACTAAATCTTTGTCTGGCATCCTATATAGTATAATAGTATAGATATTGGAATGCACCCACAGTCTTGGGTATTGCTGAAGAATCCCAAGACGTGTGTGGCGATTAGACTACATAATGCCAGCTCAATTTGTAAGAATCCTCCACCAGTGCAAGATATCCCCACAAAGAAGTAGATATAATAAAGATGAATCCTTTCATTTGACTATGTCTCCTAAATATACTTTTGTTAAATGCTTTACAGCTCCAGTAGGTGTTTTGCTGATACCAACCTTTGCTACTGAACAGCGCACGGCCATGGACCGGTCTGTGAGTAGAGAGCGGGCATTCTTGTAAATATCTCTGTGACATGATGCTGCAGCTCCACCCAGTCCACTGAGCACCTTCTGCAGGCTGAGGAGGATTTCTCCTCTGCCCTGGGACTATATCAATAAAATAAGAGGGGAGATAAAAGAATAAAAATAGATGTCATGTCAGTTTCTGAACAATAGATCTCTAATGATCCATTACTGTTCCTATATTCCAATGTACAATTTGATGCTATTCTTTGTACACTACTATTACATTTCCCAGTTATGTATGTCTAAAAAAATATATACCTCTGCACTCTTTAATGCCTTCAAAAGATTATTAATGGTGTCTGGAAAGGAGCTTCCCAGCATCCTGCCCATCTTCTCATAAAAGGCCCCAACACATGCCACTGCAGCACTGCAAGGAAAGTGTAAGCATTCAAAGGAAATTGTAAATCACCTTAAATCATTTGATAAACAACAGCAATCATTGTGAGAATTCAGAATTATTTCAATGAAAATATAAACTGGATTATCTCATGAAACTGAACTGCCATAAACTTTTGTAAGACTGGCTTTTATTTTATGGATAACTGGTGATACCCTGCTGCAAAAAACATTATCATCTACTTTAAAACACTGCAGGAAGAGCCCAGCTGCTTAGTGGGTAGCAAGGAGGTCCTGAACCCCATGTGAAACCCTACATCCCCTCTGAATCCCTACAGAAGCAAGAAGGAAGAATAAAACCCTGCAGGACACCACTGATGTGGCTTCATCCACTTTTAGGTTCCATTAATGCGAGAAAGAAACACCGCATAATATCTACTCATGTACACTTAATCCCCCCTTTTAAACATGAAATGTCATTCTGCAGATTAACGCTTGGCTTAACTGCTAATGCCCTTGAAGGTGGGTCTACTGGATATGCCTGAAACTCCAAATGCAGAATCCTAAACAGCTTATACCTTAATGCAAATGTGTATATGTTGAAACAGAGAGTCAATATGCACAGTTACTGTACAAAAATAGTCAAATAAAACATACACTGCTGTGATTATATGGGGTCTTACAGTTTTGTTGGCAAGTACGCTGGTGTGTCATCCTTGCTTTTAATGATGTCATTGCACTTATCCAGAGTCTGGAAAACAGTAAAGGTGTCTCCAATGCTGTAGAGGGTAGCCAGGTTTTTGGCCAGGAGTTTTCTGGTTGGTGGTCCAGGGGCGCTGCTGATCAGTCCTGTCAGCTGTTCCACCAGCTTCTTCTGCTTCTCTTTCACATCCACCTGCCATTCAAACACAAAATATAGTTACAGACTGCTTCCTCTGACACCCACTCAGAAAAACGCTGCCTACATGGGAATGGTTACCTTATTCGCTGCCACAAGGACTTTATCCAAGAAGCGGAGCCATTCGAAGATGAACACAGGCCTCTTTGCTTCAGTGATCTGGGCCAAAGCATCTTCGTTGAGCAGCAGACTGTGAGCCAGCTCCATGGCGAGGACTTCTTTGCACCGAGCTGTACACCCTCGTCTGTGTAATGTCATATCAAGGGGGCTACATTGTCGTTTAATGTCTCCAACAATCAGTCTAGGTGTCACCCACACAGCTTATAGCCCCACCTCAGGTCCAAAGCTTTAAACACTTTAAAATTATAGCTTATGTGTCGGATAAAATGCATCAAACTCAATGTCAGCGCTGTGTAGCGTTAACACTTTGCTGTTCCGTGTTGACAGCTGCCAGCCTCCAGCTGTTGACAGGCGAGCTGGTTAGCAACCTAAGCTAGCTAGTTTCTCCAAGGAACAAGCTAAACTGCGGCTGCACACTCTCACCCAAATACGGCTTTAGCTGCCTGTCGTTACCTTTAAAAACATTCAGCTGCTCAAATAACCCCTGAGAAATAAACACATTCTAGTTTTATGTGATATACGTGAGCAAACTGTCCATCCTACCTGTGTTTCGATGACCCAGGATGAATGACGACGAGTATCTTCGGTGTCGCATTAAAGTTTGTCCGATGCGAAACCGTGCGAATACTGTAACTTAACCAGTAAAACTGAGTATAATAACCAAACATTGTGTCACATTATGTGTATATATTTTTTAAAAATGTTTCCGGCCACACAGCATTAATACTTTTCCCTGAATTATTTGTAAAACGAACTGGAACCTTAGACTACACTTTGCAGCTAGTCGGAATGTATCTGTGAACGAACCAAACATCAACGGAGCGAATACAAATGCACAACCAGCTAAATTTTGAAGCAGTGTAGCTGTTCTTTTCTACATTTTCTCTCCGTTGTGCTTCCATAATGTCTGACGAGGAAGAGGACTACATGTCCGATGCATTTCTTAGTAAAATGTAAGTGTTTTACGAAGCTGCTGAAGAGAAAGGACGTCGAGGCTGTTAAATTAGAAACAACGATGTAGTTTATTGACCTGTGATGTCAGTCCTAGAACGGTGAAGTTAATTCATAAGTGTTCAGAGAAGTGTCACCTGTTTCAGTCATTGCTTTTAGAATAACTCCGTTGTTTTTCAACCCAGTCATATTGTTTTTGTGTTCTCCTGTCTGTTAGTCAAGATGTGAAACCAGGTGTCAGCATGGTGAGGCGGGTAAAAGAAGCAATGAAAAAGGAGGCACAGCAAAAGGAAACGAACATCAAGAACCGTCAGAAGACCTACAAGGAGCAGGAGAAGGAAAGCAGAGAAGCAGCTTTGCAGAGCTCCATCAGCAATGAGAACAAGGGATTTGCACTTCTACAGAAAATGGGTTACAAGGCTGGTGAAGGCCTTGGCAAGAAGGGCAAGTGTTTTTTCTACTACAACAAAAAAAATAAACGCAGCATGCAAACAGCCTTTTTTGGTGGTATGTTAAGTAGGATCGTAGCCAGGCACTTGAATGTCCACAACTCCACCATCTGTCATTAAAAAAACAATAGTTTCAGACAGCATGGTGCGACAGACAATCTGTCACATGATGCTCTGGATGGACGGGTCCAGCAACGTGATCTTGTCCCACAAATTGTCTACCATTTTCCCCAAGCCCTTGAGGAAAACTGCTACAACATTCCATAAGCAGCATCCACAAATGGTGGACACCTTTGTTATTGGTTTGTAATTAATGGTCCAAAATCTGCCCAAAATCATTTCCAATATAGTTCCTTCGTACGTTGTTGTTTCACGACATCCATTCTGTTGTAGAGATGCTGTGTGTTGGAGCAACAAATACTTACTATAAATGTAAATATTCCCCAATGTTAAAAATAATTGATAGAGTTTAATAAACTATTACACGCGATGGTTATATTTTTGCTCAGTATAAATTCTGTTATTTTGAAATCTATTTTGCATTCATCCTAAGTATTAATGCCAAACTCTGTTATGTCTTCAGGAGCCGGGAGGGTTGATCCAATTCCACTTAATATCAAAACAGGTAGGCAGTACATTTTTTAATTTAAAGTGTATTTGTTAATATTGTGTGCAGTCCAGCTGAAGGATTACTGTGTTTATTTCTTTTCTCTCTATATTCAATCAGACAGAGGGGGCATTGGCATGGAAGAGGCGAAGAAAAGAAAAGCTGAGGAGGAACTTGAATATTATCGGCAAAAAGTACGAGCCAAACAACAGAATGAGACCAAATCTCTGGAAGATTTTAGGTAAAACTTGCAGCTCCCTGTGACATTGTCCCTTCCTATATAATAAAACTATTTTATAGGCTGTGTATGTAAACTTGTGCTTGTTCATTTAAGGTCAAGAGTAAGGACGGAGAGGGAGGAACGAAAGATTGAAGGTGACCTCAGGAGGAGTCAGCGATCTTGTGAACAGCTCGACAGTCAGAAGGTAGGAAGAATTGTGAGCATAGCCTCGAATCATCTTCAGTGCTAATGCTGGGGTTTTTTTTTATCTCGAATCTTTCTCTCTGCTGTGAAAAGAGAAAAATTACATGCCCTAATGCTTAATTTGCTCTACGTCAATAAAGGAACTGTAGAGTTTTCTACGTGTGAATCCTTCATTTGACATGTCTTTTCATTTTAGGGCATAACTGTACCTCGAGAAGACTGGTACTGGCCTAAAGCAAACGCTGATGACGATGAGGAAGATGGTCCGAAAGAGGAGGAGGAGGAGGAAGAGGAGGAGGAGGAGGAGGAGGAGGACGAGATTGTCGAACTAACTGTTAGTATTTCATTTAGCTTGTTTTTCAGATTAATCGATTAGTTGTTTGTCATAAAATAGTGAAAAATGTCAATCAGCCCAAGATTACTCAGTTTTTGTCAACTCAAAGATATTCAGTTTACTGCCATAGAGGAGTAAAGTAACCAGAAAATACACACATTTAAGAAAATGGAATCAGAGAATTTGGGCCCTTTTTCTTATATATTACTCAAAACAATTAATCAATCATCAAAATCATTAGAATTATATTGGGCCGCCGTAAAGCTCGCTGAGTTAAGGCGTTACCATGTGGGCACAGGTCGCCAGCAGCAGTCATGTCCTCTATATCCCCTTTCACCCTGTCTCTCTCTATCACTTAAAAAAAGGGGGGGAAACCTCACAAAAAATACTTTAAAATATAATCATTAGCAATATATTTAACAGTTCACAGCTAATTGATTAATCACTGCAGCGCTGTACTGTGTATGTCATAATATTGTTATGAAGACTGGTTTCTAACATAGAAATATAGCACAGTAGAACACAGTTAATATACTGGAACATGCTGCAATAAATGCATAATGCACCCTTCCATGGTGTCTCATCCAGGGTCATTAAAGGATATTAGTGTTTATAAGTATATGTGCTTCTCTTTTACAGTCCTTTGATAAACTGCAAATTTTGACATCGTATTTGAGAGGAGTCCATTTTTACTGCATATGGTGTGGGACCACCTATAATGGTAAGAGCGATGATAACATGGTTGTAGTTTTATGGTTGTTTTTATGACCTTTGCTGCTATATAATTTTTTGCTTTTTGCTTTTTTACAGATGAGGAGGACTTGTGCTCAAACTGTCCCGGGGATACAGCGGCAGACCACGATTAAACTTATGTGCAGTAGTTCAGAATTATGATTTATTTATCATCATAGTTGTATCTGCTGTCCATTGCTAGAAGGACATCACTGCCTGTGTTTATGAGTGGAAGTCTTGAGTTTTTCTCTACATTTGTGGGTATGTTGTGGAGAATTAAAGATACATGTTGATAGTTTCTATTTTGAAAGGATGTCTAAAAAAATCTGTGACATGTTTTAAGAGCAATTGCATTCATATATGTTTTCATTAAATGTTTTATGAAACTTATGGTTATCTTTATTTTATTTCATTTTAGCGATCTAAACTATAATAATTTACTTTGGCTTTGATTTACTTGAAACGCTGTCATTATAATTACTATTGTGTTTTTGCCTTTGTTTTTATGGGGTGCTCAGTTGTAAATTCATACAGGTCTCACACTTGTTATTTTTCTAACCAACAATGGGCTATTCTGGATCTTGAGTAATGACAGCATCATACTGTTAAGCCCAAAATCACTCAGATTTTAATTAATAGTACATTTTTATTTGACAAACATGTTACTTCTAGCTGACTGACATAAGCAAGTGACTAAATGTGGTATTATCCTGAATCTAACCTTTATTGATCCCCTTGAGGAAATTCCTTCTCTGCATTTAACCCATCCTACTCAAGGTTAACCTTAACTATACATGCTAGGAGTAGTGGGCTGCCGCGGTGCATCGCCCGGGGAGCAGTCAGGGGTTAAGGGCCTTGCTCAAGGGCCCACAGTGGTGGTGACTGGGACAAGCAGTCGCTCTCACTTTCCCACCTCAACCTCTTTCCAGTCTGGGGACTCAAACAGGCAACCCACCGGTTACAAGTTCGCTTTACAAACCACTAGGCCACCACTGCCCCAATTGTCTAATGGAAGTTTTATACCATTCCAAATGGTCCTTTGGTAATTTCTACTATGTTCAAATGCATTTATACACAATAAACTGAGAACAGTTAAGAGCTTAGTGAGCGTTACTGCTGCTTATAAGACAGGAAAAGACTGTGAATCCATATCCAAGTGTTTTAAGGTGGCAGTGGCCACGGTGCAAACCATCATCAAAAAGTACAAGGAGCCCCACCTGTGACAAATCTCCAAGGGTGTGTTGGAAACCTGCACTGCCAATAATGGTAGTGTCAGTGGCTATTATGAATCCAAGAATCACCACTGATAGCATCCTGATAAATTAGAAAAATTCTGGTACCAACATCTCAAGGCAGACACTGCACAAGGCTGTTCTCCATGGATGCTGATCAAGGAAGGCTCCAGGACAGGCACATAAAAGCTCACCTGGACTAAGAAAACAGATTATCGTCAATCAGTTCTGTGGGCAGATAAGACGAAAATAAAGTTGTTTGGACTCAGGGATGGGATTTTCATTTGAAAAAAAAAGAGAAACATTCAACCCCAAGAACACCATCCTCACAGCTGTTGTCTTAGACTTGCTATACAAAACCTTTCTTGACCTGCCTTGACTTGACTTAAACAATTTTATCTTAATGTTTTATTGTTCTTGTTGTCTTTTGTCACTTATGTCATTTCCAGCCAAAAGACACCCGTTGGATAAATGATAATTAAAATTTGCCTTTTAGCCACTGTGAAAGATTCTACTGCGCACATTAGACAACACCTTAAAAGTGGGAGTTTCTTAAGTTTGTGTCTTTGAAATATTACAAGATTTTCTAGAACACGGCCAAGTAAACCTTCTTAACAGGTTTTTGGCAATTAAGAACTACAGTTCCCATGAGTCTTAGCCACAGGAGAGACGCTAAAACCTTCTTGGACATGTAGTTGTTTAATGCTAACATACTTTGTTCGACAAAGTGAATCACAGGAAGGGGTATACTTTACTCCAAGCTACGTAATGGTAAACCAGACGTAGTTAAAATATAAATAGCAAATTAATACTGACAGAGCTAATAGCTAATAGCTAACAGCTAGCTTGCCCCACCTTACGGTTAATGTTCAAACATTTTTTTTAACTGATAACTTTATTGAGCAACACAGTGTTTGGTATTTCCGACATTACTTGAATGCACCGTGACGTTTGCATAGAAAACGAAACTTACACAAACGTAGAACAGAGAGTTAGTACAGAAAACACATAGTAAGATGAGATTTGTACGTCGTTTTTCTACATTTATGTCATTTAAATTGGTATTCTGACCGCTGCGTTTGAGTTCTCATGATGGAGTCGGAAAACTACGTAGCTAAACTGAACGAGTTTGTCCAGAGGAAACGTCTGGAGCTGAGATACGAAGACGTGGGATCTGTTGGACCTGATCACATTAAAACGTGAGTTAAAAACATTTACTGGTTGATCCATGTCCTGCAGAACTAATGCTTTAGCATCCTAAATAGTTACATGTGATTATCTGTCAAATTGCATAGGTTTGTAGACAGAGATGTACTCTGCATGCTGCTTTAGGCCACTCAGTGTCCCAGCTATGTTGCTCCTGCAGCCTTTTCTTAGTGCATCTTTCAAACTTGAGCTGAGATATCATTCAGTGTTTCCTGTGGGGGGGAGCAATGGCATGTTGGGGATTATGGCGTGCTATACGTGTTACAGTTAAAAGTGACAGTCGTTTCAGCAGCAATACACATACATTTAATATTTTCATATATTTCATGCTCATCTTCAATTCAACTCATTTTTACCTCATCAGTCTACCCACAATACCCCACAATGAAAAAGACTGATGTCCCATTTCCAAAAATATTCTAAATTGAGCTGCAGTACATCTTACTGCTATCAGTTGAGATGCCTCTACAATTTTACTGCAGTTTACCTGTGACTGGTTGAATTCATTGGACATAGTTTGGAAAGGCACAAGTCCGTATGTATAAGGTCTTGTAATTGATGGCATATATAAAAGTGAAAGCCAAGAGAGAAATCAGGGAAGGATAAAATAGCATCAGTACAGCATCAAAAGTGCCCAACATGGTAGCCCCCATCATTCTCAAATTTTATGAGTGTGGAAACAGTTGCAGTCTTATCAGATCTGTCCCTGAGCCCGACTGAGTAATGAAAATGAAGGACGGGTCACCAAGAACTCAGAGGTCACTGTGAATTAAAGGTGTGATTGGGATAGCCCAGTGTGAATTCAGAAAAAAAAGTCAGGCAATGTTCTTGTTTTATGATCCAGTCAGGCACAAATAACAAAGGAAAAAAAAAAAAGAAATGACAGTGGTGTCAGTGCAAAAGTGTCTGGTCTGCTAGATGTCCAGCCCATACGCTTGTGTTCCAGCACCTCTAGTTTCCATATGAGGGCCTTCAGGGATCCATTACTATGATTTTAGTCAAGTGTTCGGGTTCATGTCCTTGTTAAACAACCTCCATCACTACAACTTCTTGTCTCTTTAACAAAGGTCATTACTTTGCAGGTTTACCCTCAGAGCCGTCCTGAATGGCAAGGCCTATCCTGATGGAGTGGGCAAGAACAAGAAGGAAGCCAAACAGAACGCAGCTAAAAATGCCTTCAGCAGCTTATTGGAGGAAACAGCTGATTCTGTAAGATAATGACGTTGCTTTAGTTACTCACTGTATGTGTATATTTTTGTGTTGATGTACTATTATATTTTCTGATTCCCTGACAGACAGAACAGGCAGCTGAAGCTTCTACTACACCAGTTCATCAGACAAGCATCAGTAACATCAACTACATATGCTGGCTCAATGAATACGGTCAGAAGAACAGACTAATTATAAATCCTGTTGAGACAACTAGACTTGGACAACTTAATTTGTAAGTCTCCACACTGCATCCAGCTTCATTTATAGTTGTGTTTGAAACATATTAAATATTTTATTATGGTAATAGCTGTTGTAGGTTTATTGTTGGTGATAAGGAGTATCCAGAGGTCTGTGGGAAGACAAAGAGGGAAGCTAAGGAGGAAGCAGCTAAGCTGGTATATGATGACAAATGTGGCAGTAGAACTACAGAGGTAAGCAGTGATACACACCAGTTTGTCCTGGCGCAGTACAGAGGCAATGAATGGAGGAAACAAAATGCTTGTCAGTGTCAGTTTTGTCAAGTTCAAGTGTATGTTTCAAATGTCACACAAGCTATGCTCCAATCAGTGAATGAATAATAAAGTCACACTGTTCTTGTTTTTAAGACTGAAGATGTAAAATTCACTGCTGTATCAAGTCCACAAAAGGAAAAATGGAGTCAGAATGAAGATGACATTTGGTGAGCACAGTTTCATCGTTTCATTTGACTCTTTTGATTGGTTATTAACGTTTCTAATCAGAATGTGGCTTGTCTTCGTGTTCCAGTGATAGGACGAAGAGCTTGAGTGTAAAGACAGAAGACAGCAGCTTTACAGAAAAAGATTTTATATCAACCGTCAACCTCTACTGTCAGAAAACAAAGCACACTCCGGATTACATCCTGGTTGAAAGATGTGGTCCACCACATAGTCCTCAGTGAGTATGACTGAACCTCTGTAGCTTGCAGACATTGTACCGTCGCTCTCGATAGATGTGACAGAAAAATCTGATGGTATTTCCTCCCACAACACAGATTTTTCTACAAATTAGTGATCAACAACAAGGAATACCCTGTTGGTGAGGGTAAGAGTGTCAAGGAGGCCAAACAAAATGCAGCCCAGCTGGCCTGGGATGCTCTTCAGGAACAGTCAGACTTGGACAGCAAGGTATTTAAGACTTTCTGTTGTTCTTTAAGGAAATGTCTTACCTGGGCTGCACCGTGGCTCAGTGGTTAGCACCGTCGCCTCACAGCTAGAAGATCCCTGGTTTGCGTCCCGGTTAGGATGCCTGGGATCTTTCAGTGTGGAGTTTGCATGTTCTCCCTGTGCAGCGTGGGTTTTCACCGGGTTCTCCGGCTTCCTCCCACAGTCCAAAAACATGCTGAGGTTAATTGATGATTCTAAAATGTCCGTAGGTGTGAATGTGAGTGTGCTTGGTTGTTTGTCTCGATGTGTAACCCTGTGATAGACTGACGACTTGTCCAGGGTGTCCCCTCCCTTCGCCCGTGACCCTACAGAGCATTAAGCGGTATATTGATAAGGGATGGATGGATATCTTACCTGTGCCGAACCACCACTTTTTCAAAAACCATAGCCATCACAGTTTTCCTTTTTTTTTTTAAATCCATCACTGTAAAACACAAGTCCAGTGTTTTTCTTTTTTTTTAGTTGCTGTTAATTCTGGCACCTGATGTTGATTTATTAATGTTGACATTTATTGTGTATTAGTTTTTGTAGAATTGTAGTAATTAGATTATTGTATTCTTTTTTTATGTTTTAATATCTTCTAAACATTTTGAGGTCACAGCTGTGACATCTTTATGTACAGTTGCCATGGCCACAGGAGTTATTCTGCTGTGATCTCGTCTATAGTAGGTCAGTAGAAAAGGCTTATGATGATCTCCCTGTGCTCTGCAGTGATGCAACAGACAAACTCTTCTCAGTAAATTCAGTTATTATCTTTTCCAAACTATGTTCAAACAGAATCTCTCTCTCTCTCTCTCACTCTCTCTCACTCTCTCTCATTAACGTTACAAGATATGTTTTGGGCCACAGAGGAAACTTTTATTGATACTTCATTTGTTCACGTATCAATCTGGAACATTTTACTTTAGCCTCTATTCATTGACAAAAAAAGTTAAACATTTCATATGTACACCGATCAGTCATAACATTATGACCACTGACAGGTGAAGTGAATAACATTGATCATATTGGTACTATGTGGTGTTCTGCTGGAAAACCTTGGATTTTAACATCCGTGTTGATGAGACTTAGACACCCAAATAAACATTGTCCCAGAACAAGCACACTCCCTCATGCAAATGGAAATCCCAAATGTCACTCGCCTACCCCCACAGGAAAATGCACCCCACCACATGGCAACAACATCAACCAACCAGGAACATCTTGAGGAACATGACAATGGCCCAAGATGTTGATCTGACCTCCAAACTTCCTAGAACCCATTCTGATCAAGCATCAACAGGATGCAGTGGAACAAGTTTGATTGACAGAGGCCCCACTGTACAAGCCAGAGTACCCAAAGGATCCACTGCCAACGTCCTGGTGCCAGACCCCATAGGACACCCCGAGATGGTTCATGGCATTTTTGACCACATAAGGGGGACCAACACAATATTAGGCAAGTGGTCATAATGTTATGCCTGATCGGTGTATACATTAGAGTAACACTCAAGTACAGGATTCAACTGTCTGGACTCACATACACCACTTCAATTCTAATCTGTGGTCCACGTTTTAAAGAAAGTCCAGAGGATCGGTGCAAAACTTGTTTTGTAAACAGAGTTGTGAAAGCTAATGGAGTGTACCAAGGAGTAGAAGAGCATGTTTACTGCATGATGCATTCCTGGAAAAGCACTCACAAAATCCAAGGACCCTTTCTCACAGCAGTAAATTGGCAGGAGAGCATTTAGCTATATAACAAATAGCTCTATGTAAATGCATCCGCTAACAAACCGGACCAAAAGAGCCGATGAGGTCTTTAAGTGTCAGTTCTGAGACTCCACAGACCTCTTCACAGTAAAGGAACTGGACTCGCTTGCTGTGGCCGTCTGATCCTCTTCCCCCCCTAACACCTAAAAAATTATGTACTGGAAATAACTGCATTTTTAAAAAACCTAAAAACTGACACCATCGGAGTGACGACCAAAAATCGGGACTCAATAATTCAAGCCAAACACAAATGAAACACCCTCACTATTATTCTTATGTAATCATTTATTATTATTTTAGGAACTGTATGAGATAAACATGTCGTGTTGGATCTCATTTTAATCACAGATCGTTATTTATTGTTGTTGTTTAGTAACTGGATATGAATATCTAAAAAAAAAATTATATTAAAATTAGCTCGAAATTTATTTGGCCTGTCAAGGATAGTTTCTCTAGAGGGAGCCTGGAAATGAGCACATCCGAGATTGGTTACATGCTAATCTTGCTTGGCCAACCCACTCTGTAGAACATCATGTTCTGGCTGCACCACACTATTATTCTGCTATAGTAGGGAAAAAATGGTCTGACCTATCTGTATTCTAAACCAATCACAGTCAGCATGAGATTTGGTGTTCCCTCAAAATAGTGATGGGTGTAATTGTTGTTGTGGAATATTTGCACTCAGGGAGACGAGGACTGTGATTAAAATGGATAATTCACAAAAAAAAGTAAAATGAAATAAAAATTCTGGCTGGGCATGATCCAAATCCTCGGCAAAACTTGAAATTTTCTGTGTGGTAGTTTGCTGCAAACTTTTCTAATAAAAAATGGAAAGGATTGATGTGGGCCTTTGTTTTGCAACTTTAGGTTCTGTTCTGGTTCAGTTTTTTCCCCCTTTACTTTCCCTATGCTATCTTTGCTTATCTCAAGCAAATTCAAACCAGGAGATCACCACCACCACCAAACACCCACACTGACTAAGCAACAATTGCCAAGGCTATGCAAGTATCACTTTCTTTCTGCTAAACAGGTGAATTGAAAATATTACCATTGGCTTCTGAATTCCAAAGAAATTCTGAATTAATCACTGAATCAGTCAGCTCCTTCCAGTGACGATCACAGCCATTATTCAGTTTGCCTACCAGCCATGTATTCAAATATTCTCTTTGTATGTTCGTGTGGCTGTGTCATTGTTGTGTTATCACTTCTTAAGTAACAGTAGTTAATAAATGTTTTGTTTGACCTTGCCTCCAAATAAAGAGTTTGGTGACCCAAAGGGAACCTACACAATATCAGGAAGGTGGTTTTAATGTTGTGCTGAATATTATAGGTTGCCATGATATGATACACCTTGTCAACCTACTGTATAACTAGAAATGCATAAATGGTAACACTGAAATGAAAATAATATCAAGAAATACACAGTAGAATAGTAAAATCTAATAAACAAAATAGCATAAATGGTGGTGCTACTTTATTTAGAGTAAAACATAATATTAGCAAAGGACTAAGTCTTTTGCAAATCCATACTGTGTTGTACTTTACTGTACTGAGCCCACACTACTTTATAAATTGATGATTTAGAAGTCATTGTGAGCTTTTTCAGTTATAATTCGACTGCATCTCACGTACATGTAAAAAGGGACACAGCAGCATTTGCACTTCAACACACCATCGCCACAGCATTTCAAGTACAAACATGAAACTCTGGCTTTTTCCTAAAAAGAAAGTTGGAAAGCAGGCAGTGGCACACAGGAGGGATGAGCCACTGTAATTCAACATCCTCCACATAAACAACAGAATACCAAATCATAAAGTCATATCCTATCCCATGCTATTTTAATCTATTGGATTCTATTCTCCTTCAGTCTAGTGTAGTCTATAACTGTCTTTATCCTGTAGTTTGTCTCCGTCCTTGTCTCTCCCTTTGTGTATGTAGATAGTGACATTCTGCAAATGCCAGCAGCTGTAGTAGCTGATAATCTGTCATTATAGCACATTCTTGAAGTGCTCTCAGACGTCAAGCATTTTAAACACACGCGCACACGTACACACACTCAGCGCAGGCAGTACACAGAATAGATAAAAGGCATTCCATCTGTCATGAGCTAAGGCTATGTGAATCTTTGTAAAATATCGTATTGTTTTCTATTTAGAACTCAGAGTAGCACATGAGACACAAGGAGGGCTTCCCATCTGTCACCTGACACCAAGCGAAATCTTGACATGTGCACATTTGTCATGTTGAAACTATGCAGCCACGTCAATTGATCCATGTTATGTGTAGCTGATGCTGATGTCACTTTCGAAGTAATGTCTTAAGATGCAGCCCACTCATGACTATGATGCTGGTTTGACAAAAAAAAAACAGTTCATAGCTACATGAATGACACAAATCCACAAAAACATGCAGTAATACACTGAAACTGTCATGACTTGACACAAGCCGTTGGCCACCTCATGATATGCCATTCTGCTCTATCAAGGTCAGAAAGGGGAGGGAAAAAAATCAATTTCCCTTTCCTTTTCTCTCTCCCTTTTATATTTTTTGTTCTCTCGTCAATTATATCTCACTACTTCTCCATCGTGCTCCCTCAGAGGCTCAGAGGTGAGTAGACCCCATTTCCATCCATCTTTAGAGAAAACTTCAATGTCACATGTCAAGTACCTGCTTGGACATTCAGTCCTTTTTTCCTTTTCTCTGTTCCTGGCGCTCGCTTTTTTGATGTGAAGTATCTAGCTGCATATTCAGCCCCATTTTTCTCTCTCTTCCCTCTCTCCTTTTCTCTGTAGTTTTCAATGAGCTCAGTACCATCTAACTCTCTTTTTGCCCTTCCCTCTCTCTACTCTGGCCATCTTCAAACTTAACATTTTAGACAAATCAAAGTGAAAGGAGGAAAGCCGATGACAGAGGGAGAAAGTGGATGGAGGGAGCGAAGCAGACGAGGGAGAGAGGCGAGGAGTGAGGAACGGAGAATAAAGAAACTCTCGGATGTTAGGACAAAATGAGAGGCAGGCAGAGGCTACGGCAGAGATGGAAGAGAAAGAGTGGAGAGCAGAGAGTACAGAACCAGGGGAAAGGAAGAAGTGAAGACATGATGTATGAAGACACTTGAAGTGAAAAGAATACCACAAAAGAAACTGCCAATATCGTAGGTATATGAATTATTCACATCTATACAACAATGGATCAACAACAAAACAAGGGAGGAATGGTGACCATGAGCTCCACAATAGAGACAGAATTCAGTCAGCAAACAAAAAACAAGAAGGAAGCCTAAAACAACAGTCCTTTAACTTACTTGACACAACTTACATATGAGAATATGTGTGTATTTCGTTGCATACTTTCTAGTCTGGCTACAGCTTATTCCTGCAAGTCATGCTGTCATTTTTTATTTTTTTGCTTCTCCTGTCTCTCTCGGCTGCATTTTTGGATCTCGATTTACCACAAGAAGGCTTAATGTGTTCATGTTTTTCCAAGAAAGTCCTGCTCCACAAGTCACACAGTTACGTATACACACACCAGTGATGAAAAATCTCAAGTTTGGCAGGATAATGTTTGGAACTTACAAAAGTGAATCGTCTCAAAGGCCATCTACTGGCGTGTTAAGATCATTACATTATACACAATGTAATGTAAGCAGATTGCATGTATTTATGTTCCCCCTGTCAGATTAAAGTGATTTTTTTTTTTTGGACCAAAACTTTTGTTGAAATAAAATAATGAAAATGAGCTCACCTTCCCAGAGTCCATTGCCGTGATGACCCACACACAGTGCGCATTGTTCTCATACTGAACAGGATAGTTAGGAGAAGTTATGACACCTCTGGGGCCCCTTAGGTTACTGCCACAGGTACGAGCTGCAGAGGAAGGCAGCAAAAGAGAGAGACAGAACGAAAAAGAGCTTTAAAACAGATTTATAGGGTAATCAAAATCATGCTTGCAGATTGCAAATGGCTCCTTTACCTTACAAATAGAAAAGATGAAAGAACATAGTCAAACAAAAGGATGACAAAACCATCTTAGAACACAAGATTCAATACAATTAATGATGATACTGCGGTTTGTGGACCCTGAATTTGGGCATTTTGATGGCCCGATCTACATATAATTGGCAGATTTTGGAGGGAACAATGACACCCTGGGTAAATTATCTATTTTAAAATTTCCTGCAATCAAATCAATCCCTGTTTCTTTTCATGTCTGCCTTTCACAAGAAAGTGTATCTTCTACAAACACCGAGGATTGGTGGCATGATTGAATGATTACTTCTAATCGATTGCCACAGTTCCAACAGTTCCAATTTTCACTGAGTGATTTTTCAACTTTGCCTTTTTGCAGGTTCAATAAACTTCACTGAAACACTGATGTGTGTGTTTTTATGTTACTTTTATCACGGTAATAGCTCTACAGTGCTGTAATCATTCATATCAGTCAATCAAAGATAAAACATTTTTTAAAAAGCCTCTCTCTACTACTGGACAATTTGTAAGTGCATCTTCATTATGAAAAGGAAATTATGTGTTGGATCATTAGGGTCATGTTTCCATAATTGTGTTCATCGTCCCTATCAGTTATGATAACGACACAAATTGAATTTCTAACTTTGTTATCTAAATTACTAAAGTTTGAAGGCGGG
>OMNN01003042.1:16274-26716 GCA_900302755.1 Chromis chromis | reverse complement strand
TGAGTGCTAATTTGTGTTTTACATAGTTCTTCTATTAAAAAAAAGTTTAATTCACATGTAGAATTTCCTACAATGACACTTAATCCCTCATTTAACTACAGGCTACAGTTTAACTGCTAGACACAAGAGGTCTATTTAATTAGCTGGATTGGCATTCTTAATGTAGGTATGTGTAATGCAGACTCAGATTTTCCACGTTGCACTTGTTTAAGGTGCCATTTGGACCAAGATTGACTTCCAAACTAGTTGTAATGTCAAAAATCTTCACACCTTTAACTAGCATCACAATACTCCAATACTGCACAGTGAAGCTCAAACATCTAAGAGAAATAACTGGCCAATCATTAACTGAAAGAAATTCCAATTTCATCCTGAGCCTGTTTGCACACACAGCCATAATAACTATACTGGGTAACAGCTGAACATGCACAAAGGGCAATTCAGGTAATCATTTTAATCTTATCGATGTTTTTATTTTCAAATAACAAAAAAGAAAGAACAAGTTAAATAAAAAGTGGCACGGCATTTCTGTATTTGACACGTGGTAATTAAAATGTTTTATAACCGATACAAATGACAGTCATACATAATAATGCCCAGTTTGTGCAAAGAGAGAAAAGAACATAATTTCGTTTTAAAATGTCTTAATTATTTCAATCCATTTTCATCAGGCAGAATAAAAAACAGAACATTCTGAATGATCATAGTGGGCTTCTACTTGGGCACAAAAGCACTACAGTGTGATGGGCAAAGTGGCACTCAGTTACTGTGGAGCTACTGAAGCTGATAAAAAGGGAGAGACATTAATTGAATGACCTTGGCATCACTGGTTTTAATAAGCAGATGTGCTTCAGTATAAAAAGCACACAACTGGAGAAAATCGCATCTTATTGGCTATTTTAGTGTCTGGATCTTTGTCCATGTCTTGAATGCTGTTTATTGTTAGAGGAAATTCAGTTTAATTGTTACCTTATCAGGTTACAGACAATGAAAAACAAGATGTTAGTGGAGATTTAAAGTCATTACAAGACAAGAACATCTTAAGCTTTGGGTTATTTACGGGTACAAACAGACTAGACAACAGTTTAATGGATTGCTAACAAGTTATCAGAGGTACTATCATGTCCTCCACGCATCAGGAAAGGGGACAAACAAGCAAAAACAGACTAAGAACCTAACCTGAGATAGTAGCATGTTATTGGTAGTGAATACCTGAACCCCAGCTGAGAGCAGACACTGGCTGCTATGACAGATCCATCAAAGCAGCAGAGGCTGTCTCTCCTGATGTGGACTTCGGCATGGGCTCTGCTGGCTGCTGAGAGCTGAGGCCGACTCTGCATTGTCCACTGGCACCCGGCCAAACTGGCCCTGCTACTATTGTCCTTCACCCTCCAAGCTCTGAAGCCTGCTATTCAATTAAGATACAGTAACTTTGTGATGCATGCTTCAAGAGAGGCTTTAAACACAGCTCCAGTGTTAGGGTTTGTGCATTGAAATGAATGAGGCAGTCACTGTGGAGGCTCTTTAAAGTTAATCAGGATCAGGAGACAGTAGTGAGCCTTTATGAAACTGTTTTTGTCATGCTTTCTTGCAGACCATATGACACCATGCTGTACAGTATGCCTTGGACCAGACTTTCAAACAGTCCCTGCATCATCTGGTGTATCTGTCACATCCACAATTACATTATTGCTGTTTCACTCACACGAGCCACTGTGTCAGAGCTCTCAAAACCAAACAGATGGAGCTAGTTGGCAACAGAAGGCATGCAAATCATGGATCATTTGATTGGAGATCTTATTTAATTATTCAACCAAGTGGCTGTCTTGGATAAGACTCAATACATGCTGCCTACTGTACAATATGTGTAAGCAACTGTTACAATTTTCAACTAATAATGAGTTATTCAAAGATGAAAACTAATTGTGTTGTATGCACCGCGTTGTTTGGAGTGTACATGAAAATTTCTGGTATAACATTTTAGTTTCTTTGTAGTTTATATATTCATAATTATGATTCATTTTGCCTTCATTTCTACTTGATGAGCAACAGGGAAGCTACAATTTTTTACTATGTATGCAGTGATTTTGTGATATACGCATTGCATTACATACAGCATACCCCTATATCAGGCACACACAAGGAGAGCTCATAAAGTATCCAACAGCCACATTGAGGTGTGATGTTCATTTTATGCAAGCCTTATGAAAACCTTGAATTGGTGGGGGAAAAAATTGTGGGAACTAGAGAGGCCACTGTGACAATGAACCCAAATTACAATCACGCGAACCAAGATCAAGGATTTCGAGTAGTGAAGTAAATTAAATGAAAATTTAGTGTTGGCTGAAATAGTTTGCAGAAAAACAAAATGAGCTGTATTTAACATTCAGGCACAATGTTGAAAAGTGACAATTGCTTATCTCCATGGAGATCAATAATGGCTGCAGGATCATTGTGTAAAGTGTCTGCAGGTTTAATGCAGATAGGATGTCATTATTATTTTCTTTCTCCTAATGACCATCATTATGCACGGACACTGATTGAATTCCATTTGTTACCTACGTTTGAGCCTGAGTGGAATAATTACCATTTAAGTATCTCCATTAAAATTCATGCACGGATGTTCATACTCAGACCTTCTTTTAAAAATAACTAAAGTATTCACTGAATACAAAATGCATCAGATATAACACAGCCTTGCTTTTATACTTCAAGAATAATTACATGTGAGTGTTAGTAAAGCGTGTCTTCCTTTTTTAGTTTGTATACTTGCTTAAATGATGGCAAAAGAAAGGCGAGAAACAGTTGCTGCTCAGTTTCTATCAATGCAGCACACTTTCTTAATATTTAATTAAAATGGATTTGCTGGTAAATGTGATCAATATCCAGCACCCTGGCTAAATTGCTTTTTCAACCTCTTGAGTCACATACAAAATAAATATGTTTTAATGGTTACATACAAATCAGTTACATTTCTGTTTTTATATGACATGAAAAAAGAGAATGTGCTGTATAGAAATAACAGATCTTTTTCTGCTGTTACAAGCATGAATGACGATTCTTCCCAAGGCAGCTCAGTCATAGGTCTATAAGCCTATTTCTTTATTCATTGGTGCATGAATTCAGTAACAACCAAACATGTCACTCCTTGTTTCTCGTTTTACTGGTGGTCATCCTGAGTGTATACTCGCCCAAGTGGAAGTAACTATGTTTATGTTGCAGGTAAATAAGGCAGCCTCGTTCTAATACAGCCATCTTTCTGTAAATACACAGCTGAACAGTGAGCCAGCAGAGGAGAACGGAAAGGGGATTTGGCCACACCTAATCAATCACTGACAGATTACTGCTAAAGCCACTTCCATACACATTAAAGAGGGACAAATGCAGAATTGCAACTGAACAAGTTCTAGTTTTAAGCCAACAGTGGGACTTCCTGGTGATTTATCAAAGTCACTGCTGCTGAGCAGCATGCCTGTGTGATTGTAGTTCACAGCAGACAGAACTGAGGCGCAGCATTGAAAGGAGTGTTTATGCCCTCAGCTGTGGCACTGTCAGCCTTGTGGAATTTACTGTAAATCACATTGCTTTTATTGCAAGATTTAGTAGCTTATCCTCTTGTGGGCTCTATTCACTTCAAGCTTGTCCCTATTAGGATTTTAGCCCGAGTCTATACAGGGACTTGGATACACATCTTGAAATAATGTGGGAAATCATGTCTGTAATTTTTCACTTTTTGTGCATCTTTCATTTTATAATATGGTGCTCGTTTGTAGCAAAATGTTTCATTGCTTGCTTTCATTCGACTACAGAGTCTTGCGTATGTGAGTCTATTATCCGTACTCAAAGATCTCTGTTCCTGATGAGAATCATTGACTCTGATAGCCCAGAGATACAGAGCAGCATCTCAGCAAATTATGTTGTTTACGCTATTACTCCAGCAGAATCCCCAAATTGAATTTATGTAAGTTGTGTAATGACAGAGAATATAAACACCGTTTGGAGATGGGAAACCATTATGTTTCAGGACCAGTGGAAGTATTCAATATATTTTTATTTGTTATAAAACACGGTGCTACTGTATCTGCTGTGGTTATTGTGAAACAACAATCACTATAAAGACCGGTCAATACCTCTACAATCCACTGATCAGGGGAATAAAAACTGTTACATAAAGATGCATGCTCCAGTGCATGCAGCTGGTTTCTCCAGAGTCAGTGTTTCATGGCAGAGAAGAATAAATGCCCAGCAACATTGCTGAAGTGATCACATATGACATAAGAGTCTGTAGGCAGAAGGTTAAAAAACAGCCAGTCACATGCCGTGTAAACCCCTAACCTCATTCCTGGGGAAATGAACAATTTCACTGTGTGCGTGCATGTGAGTGTGTGTGTGTGTGTGTGTCTGTGTGTCTGTGTGTGTGTGTGTGTAGGAAAGGAAAGGGGATATTGCCAATTGTTTTACATCCATTTCCGTTTTTTTTTCAAAGAGTGTTTGATCAATACAAGAGTAATAAAATAAAATAACTGATCTATAAAATGCTTCCTTCAGGAGAGTTACACTGAAAATGTTGTTCTTTTTTCTGAAATGTTGCACAATTCAATCTTATAGCCTTTATTAACAAAATCCATAATCTCAAATTGTCAAATAAAATCAACAAACAAACAAACAAAAAAAATCATATCCACCAGCTATAATTTCTCCTCAAGGTTTGGTGTGTGTCAAGGATTCAAGTGTGTGATGGACATGAACTGTGCTCCCTGTAGCTGTATGTGCGGGTGTCTGCATGATGTGTGTATTGACGTGCTGTAGCAAGAGTTCAGGGAGGCAGCTGAGCAAAATAATTTAGAATGTCCTGCCTGCTGACACAAGGACAAAGGCACAGACTGAACATGCCCATATGAGGAAGGAGACAATGGACGTGGCTACACCTGGAAATGCACTGCTGTTGTTTTCACCATGACCTCCACAGCACACAGAGATTTTCACTGGCTGTTCCTACGAGCGGCAACACTCACTTCTAGGCCGAGTCATCTGCGTATTAACAGGATATTGTTCCACTATGGTCAGAAAATTATCTGATGAGCGCTGGCATTCTCAAATACCCAGCAGCCGAATGCACACGTTCTTGTTATTACGGCAATTTTCTCTTCATTGTTTGCTAACAGAGCCAGAATACGACATGGTGGTGGTGAATGATGCTGGAGCTTAAAAACTGTCATTTTTCCAGAGCGGATCAGTGGCTGCTCTGTGTCCTGCCTTATGGGTAGGATTTCTCCAAAGAGTTCATGCAGTTGGAATTAGCATGGCGCAGTCAAGGGAGTAGTGAAGGCTGAATCAATGCATCACTCCTAGGGCCTTGGGTATGGAGATGAGAGGGCATAATGCCACTTTTGGTGCCGAACCTCATATCGTGCGTCTGACCAGGGTCTTTCTGCAGCACTTCCCCAGCGGAGCAGAGATCACCTCCGTCTTTCAAGGCCGTGCACAGATAGTAGTTAGGGGCTGAAGAACAATCTGCTAAAGCGTGCATTATAACAATTAAATTAAGATTTTCTGGACAAAATTTTGACAAAGAGATAGATAGATACAGGATTGATACATTTAAAGTGTAGTTAGCCACGAAATATAAAATTACAGCTGGGTGCCTGTTGGTTTAGTTTAGGCGAACAACAGATTTGGTTTTATCTACAGATCGTAGCACCTTGAAAGCTCACTTATTAACACATTATCTATGTTTCAGCTATGCAAAAACTAAACTGTGCCAACTATGAAGAGTGAATATTTGATTTCTTGGCTGGATGCATTGGCTTCCTGGAGCGTTACTGTCGCTGCGAGGTTGCAAGACAACCTGCAAAGATTCCTTCTGTCTTTATGCTAAGCTGCTCTGCTGTTGGACGCAAAATCTCTGCAAACAAACATATTTCTGGTTGTCTGCATGTTGCACATGAAATTCCAATGACCCTGAGGCAAAATCAGTTCACCATATCAGCAGGTTGGTAAAGTGATGCATTCCCAGATGATTCGTGGTGATGACTGTAGAGAACAGAAGAGATGTTCAACATTTTCAATATCAGGAATGTGTTTGAAACCTATGGAATGATACATCATGTCTACAGATGGGTGTAAAATAGAAAAAAAAAAACACTGTCTCACACAAAGAAACGTG
Source organism: Chromis chromis (assembly GCA_900302755.1). NCBI lineage: Eukaryota > Metazoa > Chordata > Actinopteri > Pomacentridae > Chromis > Chromis chromis. The sequence goes on along the minus strand of OMNN01003042.1, from coordinate 20,550 downwards.
CACATGAGGCACCTCAGCAGTGTGTACATACAGTACAAGGCAGAGGAAGGCAGTTCCAAGTAGTGCTTGCAGACAGTACAATTAGATAGTTAATGCGTCAAATTGCCTAAAGCAAAATGCTGCCATGATAGGCTACTTGTGAACTGCTGCTCATTAGGGTTGATTCTCTTTGAATTTGGCTCTCGCCGGAGAGAACATGCGCAGTGAGCAGCGTGCAGCCTTCAGTCAGCGGAGCAGCTGTCCAGGGTTTGGAATTCCAACATGGCAGAGGCTGTGGTCAGTCTTCCCCTCTCTAACTTGGAATGGTTTCAAATGGTGAGCAGCCACGCGTAACCCGAGCGAGCCATTCATCTGCGCACCGGCCGGATCGATGGTACTATAAACCCCGACGCTGCCCTGTCAACTAACACAGGTAAGTGTCCGATTTGTGTGCGTATGTGTGTGTGTGGCTGTGATGCGAACAATTAAAAAAAAAGAAGAAGAGAGAAACGGAGCAGCTCCGTATACGCGCTCGCAGCGAGAGAGAGGAACGATGTCGCGCATCGCGGAGCTGCAGTCAGTCATCCTGCTCCTTTTCTCCCGGTGCCAAAATTTAGACGGGAGAAAAAACCCACACTAAATGAAGGCTGCGGAGCAAATTTGCAAATTAATATTTAACTAGTTTTGAAGGTTGCACGCACGGCTGGATCCACGCTCCTAAATAACTTTCCTTTGAGAAGTTTTTTTTCTATTTTTTTTTTTTTTTTTTTGCATGTCAGCCGGAATAAAACTTGCCACGGTAACCGCAGGCGGGGAGGTTAATAGATGGGTTGTCATTGCGCTCTTAGTGGGACAACTGCTGGCAAGTAATCTATTTTAAAAGTGCAGGGAGGGGGGGCATCACGCTGCTTTAGCCTCTTCCTCTAATGGGCGGCATGAAGAATGTGTGTTTTATGTCATCTACAGTCGCTCACATGCTTCCTATTCTCTCATTCCAACTCGCGCAAGAAGTGACAGGCTCCAGCCGCCTGTGCGTCTCCGTGCAGGGCTGTGTTGTTTTTTCTTCTTCACATATACACATAGATTCCAACCCGCACGGTGCGTTTCCCCCCCTCATTGGTTTATTCCTTAATTACTCTGCCTAAATGAACACCCGAGGACAGAACGAGAGCCCGTGCGTAAAGTTGTGAAATCCGATAGCTGAGGAGGAGAGAGAGAGAGAGAAAGAGAGAGAGAAAAGAAGTGCCTGTTATGAGAAACAACCTTTGGAATTCCTCCTCGTGAAAATTCCGATTCTGCTGTTTTCCCCCCCTCTCCTCTTGTTTTTAGGCTTGAAGACATGATCACTAGCACCAGTATTTATGGTACGTGCAATTTTTTAATATTGTTTTTTTTTTGTATTTGTCATATGTGGAAAAAAAAGCTGTCATTGCAGGAATGTGTTTTTATTTGTCTCCCCCTTTTTGTGCATGCACTGGTTCATCTTCAGAAGTTTACTTGATTTAGGTTCAATTAATTGTAATGAGCACACTTGAGAGATAAGGGTACATTGTGTGATTAATTTCACACAAGTGGCATTATCAATTAATTTCAAAGTACCTTGTGAAGGCTGAGGAATTTGCCTCCCCCCATTTTAATTTGGTTTCTGTAACTGACATTCTTTATGTGCAGTTTCTTTTCTTTCTTTTTCTCCCTCATTGCACTGCTTTCTTATTTTTGCATGCGTGACTCTGACAGTATGACTATTTTTGCTTAATAGACAATGAATGTGAATTTATAAAGGTTGCAATTTTGCAACATCAAACCTGCTTGGAACAGTTGAGTCTGTTTTTATGTCAGAATTTAGCCTTGAATTAAATATTCACCCTCAAAGGAATTGTTGAAGTGTTATTAATTGTAAAATTTATGACATAATAGGAGCTCAGGAGCTTTTTTAAATGTTTAAAAATTACAATTTATGAACAATAAATTCAGTATCACAGTTACAGGTTGCATCACAAACATAGTATTGTTTATTCAATAACTATGGATATAAAGGATAAGTGAAAAGTAACTAGAACAACAAAAATATGGAATTGCTGTAATCTGTCAATATTATAATATAAGTACAATATTATTATTGTGTTGGTAGTTAGTCAAACACCTCATGCGATGCAGAATAGCTCTTAGGAAAATTCACACACATGTGCTTTTTATTTAGTCGCCACACTCAATAACAATTCACAAGTGAAAAAAAAACCACCAGAGTCAGTCAAAAAATTAGTTCAAAGGCAACGTCAGAAATAGCTGTTATTCATGCTGCAGTGGAAAATGATTTGTGACAGAGCCAGCAAATGGACACAAAGTCAGGAGAAGTAACAAGTTGTGTGCTGCCTCTCTTTCGCAAACACTTTGTCCTAAGCGAACCTTTCCCACCTCCATAGAACAATTTACTTAATTGTGTTCACACATTTCATTTGCATGTTTTGCTTTGAGAGGAAATTAACATCATCAGCAGTGAGCTGAAGTATGTTTTTCACTCCTCTTCAAAAAAAATAACAGCATTCCAGCGTCCGTCACTCAGTGGGAAAAAATGTACATTACTACCGTTTTCATTATGTTGGAGTGTTTGGTTGTAATGTGTTTTTGTAAAGTGGGTATTAAATTCGTCAGTCGGATTTGGATGTTTTGTTCGTATTTGTAGCCCCCCCATGCATGTGTGGCGGCTACTTTTTGTTACAGTGGAATTTTGATTTGAGCTGCTCAGACATGAACACTGAGCAAGATGGTAAATTGATTGGAGGCAATAAATCACACTTTAATTTGTTTCCACTGCTCGTGTTGTAAAACTTAAACACCGTGCACACTCTCTTTACATGTACCATTTCATTTATGGAGGCGCATAATTAAATCGAGAACTTAAAAAAAAAAAAAATAAATCACAATAATGCATGAATTTTCATACTGCCATATGTTCACAGCTAATTTTACTGGAGGTTATGAGTTCAGGTTTTCAGTATAAGAGCACGCTTATCTTGATAAATTGCAAAACATCATCTTGTCATTATCAAACCGCCCCCCTGAATGTTTGATCTCTAATTATTAAATACTACCTGAGCATATTTATCAGAGTTCAAACTCCGGAAGGGTTCCATGTCTGAGCTCCTGCAGTGTGTTAGGCGATTCTTGCAGATCCTTACTTAACCCCAGACACCTCCAGCGTGCATGAAAAGAAGCTGACAGCTCTGTTTATTTCTGATAGGATGGCACTTATGATAACAATCTGAGCTGCTGCTTGACATAAATCTCCGAAGCTGAATTTTTTACAACAGATGCTGACCCTCCTGTTTTCATCACCCCCTTCACTGAGTGTCACACATGTTCACACGTTTAAGAGTGAGTGTAAATAATAACAAGAAGTTGTGTGAAGTTAAGTAATTGCGTTCCACATATTTTCCAGTCACTCAGGCTTGTAAAAAAAAATCCTTGTTATATTTTGTTGTGTTACATTGACAAAGGATCCCTTGTTGATGGAGGACAAAGCAGAACATTTCTTTTCCGCATAGTGGAAAGTCAGTAGTGCACCTTCCTAGTAGTTTTTTTTTTTTTAAAGAAAAGAAAATCACACTTTAAAATATATTTTTCTTGATATGATGCTGCTTTATTTTTTATGTGTGTACACTAACTGCACCACATAAATCAAAACGGATTTCCAGAAATGTAGAGTATTCTGCTGTCATGGCTTTGATTCATTGTGAGGCTGCTTAATTACAGATTTACCCAGCTACACAAGCATGATACAGAAATTATTGAGGATAGGCGTCTTAGATGAATCTTTGACTTGATAGTGTGTCGTGTGTCCTTGTGAAGCAGATGAGCCTCTCTAAATGTTCTGTCCATAATCTGAAGTGTGTAACACCACAAGTGATCACTGCAATCGACAGCACGATTTAAGGCATTACTTTAGGGAAGTGCTGTGCGACAGAGCTGACACTTTATACGTGCACAGATGAAGACAATTAAAGGCAGCTCCTGAATACCTAGAGCTGACTCTGTGTAAACACCCCCTGGGATGTCTGCAGGGCTTTTGTAAATAGATGAAATGCTCATCTTTACAGATGGATCTATTTGTCAGTAACTACAAGAAATCCCCATCCAAGCCCTTGACTGTATTGTACCAGATCAGTGCAGGATTGTCATTTAAGCAAATATGTTAAGTGGTGTCTTTCCTGTTTTTCATATAAAAAGCGAGGGAGTCCCCAGTGGAGTAAGACTCCAGCAAAAAAGGGACGAAAAAACTCCAATCTTTCAACGGGTC
>OMNN01003042.1:1374-16254 GCA_900302755.1 Chromis chromis | reverse complement strand
CCCCCTCCCTCCCTTCTTCTCTCTCTTTGTCTCTTTCTCTATTCGTCTTCCTCTCTTGTATCCACATCTCTGTCGTTTCCCTCATGGCAGCTTGCTATGTTATCTTTGTGTGTTTCTCTCTATGCTGACAATTCTTGCAGTGATTTAAGTTGGACTGCATTAGAAGGTGGAGGCAGCTGTCTGTTGCTATACTGAGGGACGTGTTTGCTCTACTGCAAAGATGAAGGACCATGAATCCTTGACATCCTCCCTTTCTCTTCCCTCCTCCTCCTCCTACCATCTCATTTAGACACAGTGACTGTCTGCTCAGACTTGTTTTTTTTTTCTTTCCTCTGAGTGACAGCATATGGCATAGACATTTTCTAAAATGCATGTGCCTACCAGTGGCTGCCTGTTCTTACCCTTCATATGTCTCCTAGCTACGGGATTGTCGTGTCATTTTTTTTGTTCTAATTCTGACAAAATACTCGCAGATTCATTTAGTTTAGCAGATTCTGGTGGATAAAACAATGCAGGTTGAATACAGAAGGACCTTGCGGATATTTGGAGCCTATTTTACTGCAGCCTGTAATTCCTGTGGCTCTTTAGATTTCTTTGGTTTTATTCTAGTGTGTATTGTATTTTTTGAAAAAAATATTTAAGGGATTACGTGCAGAGATGTTTAGTGATTGTGTGTGTGTGTGTCTAAGAGCTGAATGTGTGTGTGTGTGTGTGTGTATGTGTGCGTGCTGGTCAGCCTGTCTGTTTTTCTTTGTACCAGATTGAGGGTGGACACGATGCCTTGTTCCCTTTTCTAATTTCTTTCTTTTAAGGAAACTAATCCCTCACACATACATCCCATAATGTCATTATGATCCATACCATAAAGTATAATGTGCTTACAGAGCTTAGGGTTCACTGAATGACTGATTATAATAGCAGCACTTTCATGAGGTATGTTGCAGGGCTGGTTTATTCAGGCCATTATTGCCAGGCGTATTATTTACACAGCATTTGTTGCCTTAAACTCCTTGTTATTCTCGTTTCCAACATGTTGAAACGGGGGCTTTGTTTCATCTGCTTCACATGAGGTGTCTCTGCACTCATAAGGAGACGAGGCAGCTTGGTGCCTGTTGGGGATTGGCTAGAATAGACAATCCCCAGGTGTACTAAACTAGGTTTAGCACTAAGGCTTTTAATCTGGACTTGTAGGAGATTCATGTGCATTCATAGATTTGCCTCTGTAATTATCATACCCCCAGTGGCAGCCAGAGAGACGTTTGCCTAAATCACTGATGTCCTCATTACACTGTTTACATTTTAATTAGACATGCAAAATTCTTGATTTTTTTCCCCTCACTGACCAAAAAGATTTTTAAATCTTTATCTCAGCATGGATGTTTGCCTAGAATCCTGCCTTTCAGTAATGTCTGCATCTAGGAAAAATATGTTATTTTTTTTATTTAGCCTTCTTTACATCCCTTCAAAGTGTTTTCTAATAAAATGTGTAATATATATTTTGTATTTTCAAGCGGAGAATGTCATTCATAGGGCTGCTTTATGAGCAAGGTCTGAATGGAGTGGGCAGGAGACAGCGCTAGACGACAGCATGAACATGTTATTCATCTACAAGGAATAACAACATTATGTCCTTATGACTGAATCTGCTTCCACATCTTTAATTTATTTATTTGGCCAGATAATGCACTGTTACTCTCAGCCAGTGAATACCCAACACTCAAAGAGTATGATTAACAAAAATCTACAATTCCATGACTTTTGAAAATAGCTGGCACTTTGAGTCGTCACTGTGTGCGTGAGTACTGTTGCTTATCATTGAATAACCTTGGTGAGGAGAGGTGTTTGTTCCTGTCCTTCTACCAAGGTGTTTCTTTTTTTGCATGCTGTTGAGGAGTTTTGTAGAGTGAGAGAGCAGCGAGCCTTTCACAAGAGGATAAGAGAAAACTCAATATTTTTGCTGTATTGAAATTCCTCTTGTGTTCTCACAAACCAGTGTTTGATTAATCTGGTAATCGAGGCCACCATTCTAGCTGCACTGAAAATCTAGTTAACTAGACAACCTTTTAGTACTATTTCATTTCACTATGTCCGTCCGCTTCATTGTAGGTTATTCTAAATGGAAAATGTTTGAAATGCCTATGTCTTTGTACAAATTCTCAAATTTGATGCTGACTTCTCTTAACCAGCCAAACCCCTTATTTCTACTAAATCTGACTAAATCTGATCCCACTGATGTGTTTCTATATAAATGTAGCTTCTCCCTAAATTTAATAAGAGATGAAAAAATATAACTGTCATTCTGAATACATTTGTCTCACAGAATAACAGCGTGTCACAACCATTTCACTTTGCCATTGTAGTAATGACAATATAATAGTGTTATAATTCATGTATTGAAATACATGCTGGAATTAACTTTGACATTTATATTCAGGAGCATGCATGGATTTGCTTTGAATATAAAAGTTCATGTTTTGACTGTTTCTCAGCCTCCCATTCATCACACCCCGTGCTAATTGTCTCAAATACCAATTTGGGACAATTAGCTAAAACGATGATCAGATGAGATGCGAGCTATCGGCGGTTATCTCAAAGTTCTCGGCGATTCATTCATCCTCCGCGGAGTGTGCGGTTGGCTGACAGGTTGGCTCGGTGCCAGGTGCTAGCAGAGGGAGCCTTGAGTGCCAGGGACGGGAGAGGATGGGTTGAGGTTTGCCTGATGGTGGAGAGGAGGGAGATGAGGGTGAGCGGAGGGAAGGAAAGGAAAGGAAAGAGGGGGGGGTGGGGGGTGGAGGGGTGAGTATAGGCTGCCATGGAGGTTTAAGGTGTCAGGCTGTGGCACAGAAGCGGGTGTCTGCAGTGACACTGTGACGTGACCACAGCAGTCTGTGCAGCAGTAAGACAGGAGCACTGGACATGAAGGGAGAGGAAGAAAGAAAATATTTGTCCACTGATTATTGTAACATGAATGTGTGTATGTGAATAGTCCCTGAAAAGTCTTGTCGTCTGGCGTGTGGCCTATTTGACAGACCCTCTTAGAGTCTACCCGGTATTAGATTAATTCAAATCTGTAAGAAGAAAAAAATAAGAGCGCAAAAAAAACAAAAAAACAGAGTGCTCAAGAGTTCAGCGTCATCACTGAGCTTTATGAGGGCTGACACTTCTTTTGTGTTCATTATCAGGAAATCACCTCAGGGAGTCGTGTTGACTTTGCATGGTCTAAAATAGCTGTTACAGTGGACTGCCCCACGCTCGCTCGCTCACTTCCACCGCAACTATCTGGGGAGGCAAGGTGGAAATACCAAACGAACGGTTTTGCTGAGAAAAGCTAAACATAGTTTAAACTCCCACTTTCGCAAAGGAAATGAAGCCATTTGTTGAGCTGCTCTGTCTAGGATGTTGCTCGCACTAAACATAACATTGTGTTCTGTTTGATTTCAGTGGGTAGTGTAGTATTACATCTGCCGAGTACAGGGCTGTTTCATGTTTTTAGCTGGTTGCTGCTGCACTGTGTCCAACTCAATCTGCCCACAGATCATTTAGGACGGAATAAAAAACTAGAGGTATATTTTTATTGTCGTAGTTTTCCTCTCAGGCTTTCCCTATTTAAAGGAAAATGTATTAATATTACATCATTGTTGGCATTATTAGGCCTGCACAAGGTTTATAGCAGCATTTCTATGCAGTGCAGAACAATAGTAGATTCATTTACTTGGAGCGTGATGTTTCTGCAGTCCAAACCCTGACTGCATCGCCTCTCCCACATCTTTAAATGGATCCCATGAGTCTTCAGCTCTGTTGTTTCCATTATTCATTTCAAAACTTCCATGTAGCATGGAGAGGCTAGAGGGGTGAAAAATAATTTTGTGTCTGAAAAAATTGATGTAAAGCAAAGTCACTGCTCTATGCAAAGTGTGCCATGCCTTGGGAGCATGTGAGCTGGTGTACTGTAGGAGGAGTGAGCGCTTGGGCAAGGCATGGACTCTATGTGTGTGTGTGTGTGTGTGTTTGCCTCTGTGTGTCTGTGTGTTCCTGTCAGTCTGTCAGTTAGGCCTAATGTGGCTCCCGAGAGGTACCTGGGGGAGACCCATCTAGCACCCAGTCAGCCTCTGCTGGCGGCCAAGTGGTGACAACGGGTTCCCACAGAGAGAGGAAGTGTCATAGTATGTATGTAAACTAGTGACAGATGACTGGAGACATGTGGCCTGTAGACACTGGGCCTGAAAGTAAAGCAGTTTTGCCTCCTCGGCTTCCCTCATTTCTTCCCACTTGAGACTTCAGAGAGTGAGCATCAGGCTGCACAACAGCGCGGAATACAGTGACAACAAGTCAAAGATGTGAATAAAAAGGATGCAAATCATTTGGCATGAAAAGACACATGCTATGCGCAAAGGCTTTGTTTGCCTTTGAAAGGCTGCAGCAAAGGAGTGAGAAGTTTTTAGTGTGCAGAGCTTCAGGCAGCTTTTCTAGGCCACAGGTCATGTGGGTCAGTGTTACACTCCCTGCAGCCTCACTTCAACCCTCGGTCTGGAAATAGAACATGCAACGTCACCCAGCCAGGAGGGAGGTAGATTCCAGACCTCAGTGGCCACAGGCTGCACATGTGGAATCTGCTCGTGTAGTTGACCCCAAGTGTTTGAAACTCAGAATGCTCCCAGTAGGATATTGTTATTTCATGCATACCCAAATGAGCAAGGCTGTACGAATTGCCTTGTACAAAGTGGACGAGTATACTTTCTGTTCACTGCTGGCTCCTCACAATTCATCAAGGGAACTCACACTAGCCAGAGGCAGATTTATTTAACAGTATGCACATAACCTGTGAGAAAGGCAAAACATAACAAATAAGCAGAGGAGTAAATGTTTTTTATTGCATATTTCTGCCAGCAGGCCGTGTGCCTACTTTCCTCTTTTAAACATTCAGTGTAATAGATGGAAAGCTGGCACATGCACGGTAGACGCAAGAATTGTACAGTTAAGAATCACCCAAGCATTTTTTAGAGATTTCATCCAAGCCTTGCAATCGCAGAGCATGAAGCATTGCAGGTTTTGTGATATCAACATATGAAGTAGTTAAACTTTTATTTTAGGACAAAATGAAGGAAAAAAGTGGCTCATAAAAACAATAAAGCACAAACAAAGAACACACAGAAATCATTTCCCAGTATATCCTCATTCAGGCTAATATTACTTGGAAGGACCTCAGGTCACCATGAGCCCAGGCAATATAACATATTGTGCCGTTTTTTGCCATTTGAATGTTTTGGAGAAAATGGAATTTAAAAAATAATTTTTTTCTTTATTTTAAGCACCTTTATGCAGCACTCAGGATTGACAAGATTTTTGACCTTTTCCTTTCCAACCTCTTTAATTTTATGTTCTTACCATGCTTAAGGAAAAATCTACATGCGTGTAATTACAAAAACAATAGTCAGTATCAATATTTGATCATTAGGGCTACAGTACAGTGCTGCAGTGTTATGTGCATAGTAACATGTGAACATTTATGAGTTTTGATATCGAACTCAAGGCCAGATTCCTAATCGTGACCATTTTGAGATAAAGCTGTGTGTCTAAGCGACGGCTCTGCTTTCTATCCAGGGAAGTAAAATCTATCAGCACTGATGAGTTCATGCTCCATTGAATATATCCTTGCCAAACTGTTTATTGTGAGCTCCAATAGTGCGATTGTGCTATTCTCTAGTCCATGTGGTGCAAAGAGCCAATTCACATTTGAGCAATGGGTGACCCTAGGTTGTGTATATTGATGAGTGGGATTTGTTTCTTAATAGAATTGTGTCTAATTAATTAGCTTTTAATTGGTTGAACTCTGAACATGCAAATACAGCACAATGTGGAACAATCATTGCTTTAAACTGCATAAAGGGCTGCATTATTGAGGCTGACATAAAGAAATACAGGAGATGTTTTGTGTTTATATTGTTTGTGATCACTTATGCTTTGTAGTGTAAAATGCACTTGTTCCATACTTACGTTTGGAATGGATTCATAATAGCCGAAAGGCGTCAGTTGAACAAAGGGAAATATCTGAAATGCCTTCCTCTCAATTTCTATTAATTATCTCATTTATTTTTCACAATTGCTTTGTGACACACATTGACCTTTTTTTCTTTCCTTCATTTCATAATCTATTAAGGAATGCTCTAGGAATCATTTTCATTGCACGTCCCTTTTTGCATTCTTCTCATTTGTGTCAAGGCACTGAACTCTCTGAAGGCGTCCAATCTGTCATCCACTTGCCTCACAGTGGTGTACAGCTGCTTTAGCTAGACATTGGCATCTCTCATTCATTTCTGCCATTTGTACAAATTACACCACCGTGGCACTTAGCCCTGCTACAGCATGCATATGCATTTTCTAACAGTTAAATCCATTCATATATAATAGAGGTGTTTGTAACAGCAACCACAAATACCTCCTGCTGCATGCTACTGTGTTAACCCTGTTATCATGCTTCATTTTGTGCTTTTGAAGTTATTGTAAATGGTTGTGCATGGTTCAGTCTTATTGTAGTACCATTGTGCAACAAAATGTTTGCATTCTGTAGCTTGGCTGAGCATTTTGAAAATACATGCAGAGCCCCCAAAATAAAAATGATATAAATGAAAAACTATTTTGAGATTTTCCAACATGCAAAATGCCTTTACTTTTATTTTGCATTATGTCCAAAGGGATATTAATCTGCTATTGTTTCCTGCAAAATGTATGTAAAAGGGCATTTTGCTTCTGGCTTTTTATTAAGGCAAGTAGATCCAAAAAATGGGAACTAATGAAATCTGATCCTGCTTCATGGAGCAAGTCCACAGAATAATAAACAGTCCAGACGTCTGACAGCAGAGGTTTTGGTTTGGATGTAAATGTGTATCAGATTGCAAGTGTGTTTTTTGTTAGCCTAAATTTTTTTGAAAAAACAACAACAAAAAAACAAGCGAGTCAGTATAGTCAGTATAGCATTTTTTATCTTCCTTTGTTGTTTCACATTGAAAAACTGAAAATGATATCAAGGCCCCTTCTTGGGACCTTTAAAGAAGAACAGTCTGTGCAGCAGCTTCTTACAGAACAACCACGGTGGTTATGAAGAAGCTGTAAAAATTCATTACAGATCTATGTTGCTGGTTTGATAAGATACGCTGTTCCCATCAGAAGGACACACAGCAGGTTCAGTCAGGGTCTCTGCATATCAGTCAACAGGTGTTTCTGCATATAATCTCATGTATATGTGTGTAGATAAATATGATTGCTCCCATCTACAACATACTAGCAGAAAAATGCTTCTTATAGTAAATATCACACTTCATTTCATCAGTATTTGTTTGCTGTTGAGTAAATTATTTTAGGTTCTTCCTCTTATTCTCTTAAACCCCCTTTCCAAGCTCATGGTTTATCGACAATTTTTTTCCAACCAAAAGGTTAAATACACCAAATAAATCCAGCTAAATATAATGCTGCACAAAAAAATCTACAACATTAGCTTTGGATTTGCTTTGACAGCACAGCCAGAAAACCCTTGCATTTTGTATGTGAATACTTTCCTCAAAGTGAGGAATCATATTAAGTGTTGGACCAAGACTGTATAAACACGATGTTCCTGTTTTGTCACTTTAAATCCATAAATTTAAGAATATATGACAAGAATGTTTTAGAATCAATGTGATACTTTTGTCACAAAATTCCATTTTTATCCAAAGTTACTTTTAAAACCAGTGCTGTAATTCAGTTCTGTGGTGCTGTGCTCACCATGCCACCTTAGCTCTTAGAAGCCATTGTTTGCCAGTGGGCGAACCAATCTCCTAGACAGCTCTTTCCTTGTAAAAGTTCCCCTTTATGGCTTCACTACTTCACTTCAGTAACTTTATTACAGTATAGCTGAGAGATTTCTATTTCATATTGACCTAAGATTGCTTCAGTTGTCTCATTTCACCTTTTGTCTGGCCTGTGTTGGAGAAGTGACCTTCTTTGAGACTTGCAGTCGATACCACAGAATGCTTCAGAATGCTTCAACGAAAAGCTGACAGCGGTTACAGGCAAACATCCCTTTTTCTGTTCGCTCGGCTATTTTCAATTAGAGTTCAATTTAAACTTTTAATCAGTTTAATGTGTAGGAAACAGTAAATAGAACAGCAGATGGCTTTGGCTTTCCTTGTGTAGAAAAACAAATGTAGCTTTTGAATTCCACAAGTGCAGTTGAATTCATTTATGTTAAGAAGATTACAGGAAAAAATCAGGCCTTTGCTTTTGTTTTCTTCAATCGACTATCAAGCAGGTACTTTCACCAGGAGAGTTTCTGTCATACTGGTTTGACAATAATTTTTCTCTATTGCATTTATTGGTGGATCAAATTGCATATATTTGCTTTCAAGCTATGGTTTATAGCAACTGACAGATCTCAACCAGGTGTAGATTACAGTTTAGGGATTTGAAACAGAGCAGCAGTCTTTCCGTGAATGGCGTAGCTAGGTATTTGTCAAGAGAGGAAAAAAACACACGTTCTAATTTGCGTCTTAACACTGTGAAGAATGAGATTTCTTTATAATGTCATTTCTCTCCTGTCCTAACCAGGTTAATACGGCTGTAAAGTCTAATGGTTGGAAGTGTGAAGTAATCACAGTTGTGAATTGGACCAGTGAACAAGATAATCTGTTAATTTCCAATGGGGCTTGGCCTGTTGGTTTGTAAATCAGATGACTGGTTCCAAGTGCGGTGAGACCGCTGCCTTACAGGAAAAGTCGAGGTGTGCTAAATGTGACACAAATCTAGAAATGTTCACTTTCCTGTTTACTTTTTCGCCCCCTCGCCGACTGGCTCCTCTTTGATTGGAGTCTTCCTTGGAGTAACAGGACGTTGGGGAATGAAGATGTTAGTGAGTAGCTTTTGGTCAATGAGCCTTCATGTAGCAAGGTCACAATCTGCCTCTCTTCTCTTTTGAAGTGTGTAAGTGATCCCTTGAGAGGCAAAGTAGCCAAGTTCATAGAGGCCCGCAAAATCACTGCTTCTACTGTATGTGCTCGATGGTTAAACAAGTTTCACCCAGTGCTTGAGTTCAATGACTGTGTTCTTTTAACTAACAAGCCATTTGAGTATTCATCAGTATTATGCACTACAGAACACTATGAAGGCTGTCTCCTATAATTGTCTTAGTTTTATTCAGTGTACAAGTTCTACTTGTGTGTGGAGGGCTGTTAGTTTAGCATGCGTGTGGATTTAGCTGTACTTAGAGTAGTAATGGAAGATGTAGCCTCAGGGGCCTTTTGGCCTGGAGAGTCATGGTTTAATGAGCATCGCTGAGACAAAGAAATGACAGCTTGGAGAATCTCTCAACCTCACTATTTACTGTATTACAGAGAAATATGAGAAATACATGTTCCCCTAAAGCCAGCAGAGTTTATTATTAGCCTAGCCCAAAAAACTCATGGGACTTGAGAATATCCAGAGGATGCAACAAAAAAATGCATTATGCTGTTAAATTTGAATTTCAAATCTGTAAATCTTCAGGAAGAATCACTGTAAAGTTTATATGGTGTCATCTCCCTGCCGTGCAAAGTAAGAGCAAGTTTTTCTTCTTCTGATGTATTGATGGTTTGGTTGTCACTAGCAGAAAAATATTACCCTCCTGTGAAATTGTTTAGAAGGGTGATTTATTATGTCCGTTCAAACTGAGGTACTGTCCTGTGTGTAAAAATGACAACAATAGAAAATAATATCAATTTCCATATATGATCTTGTAAGTATTCTAGATTTGCATTTTGAATATAAAGAAAAGCAGTCAGACATCCATGTGCATTCTTTGTTTGTTTGTCAACAGATCACATTAAATGGCCAAAACCAATTATCTGTTTCTCAGTACTTTCTGCCTTTGTTATTAAGTCTATGACATTCACTCATTTAACTAAGTACATACTGAAGATTAAAATCTGTACAAGCGGGTTACAAAACATTTCATTTATAAAAAGGCTGAATAATATCTTCAAACAGCTGGGCACCGATCTTTTGGGCAGATGTTTCAAACACAGATTTAAATAGCATTTACAGCAGCAAGACAATGTTTGTGGGGCTGATTCAGAATGTTCATTGCATTGCAGGAAACTCAGGACTTTCTATATATATTGCCTATATTTTAATCATAACTTTGAAAAACATTTACACAGATACCTTCCAAGTGTACACAGTTGTAGATTTTATAATAAAGAAGTAATTTAAAATCAAAACTGAGCATTTGTTCGGTGAAATTATGATTTAGGAGTGGGAAGATTTACATCTTCTCATTATGGTTCAGATGAATTATTCAAATCATCAGTGGCTCTGTGCCAGCAAACAGGTAAACCGAGGATTCATACTTGTACTCAGAAGAGGAACCATGTGGCAGGCAGCCTTTTTTCTTGGCTGCATGGCATACAGTTTGGGTGCAGCTGTGCAGAGAGGGATTGTGAGCTTGAGTAATGATTTTGCAACAAGTCCCCCAGCCTGAAAGACTATATAGGTCGTTTGTTCCTACATTCATCCCCATAGGAGCATCGGCAGGAAATATAGCACAGATACTTCTCGCCTCTGTTTGGTTAGGTTTTAGACATAGAAAACAGCCTTCGTTAGGTTTAGGGAAAGATTAGGGTTTGGGTTAAAATAGAGGATCTTCATTGTCATGGTTACAATAATAAACATGCAGTATGGTTATGAAAAGCTCATGGTTAAAAAAAAAGCTTTGCTTTCAGTTTGAAATGGTAAACAAACAACCATCTTTTGTTTTAAAGTCCAGTGTTTTGTTGACCCATCCATCTACCCACATCTCCTCCACGTACTCATTTTCTCACTTGGTAATTACTTTGCCCACTTGAGGCCGCTGTTACAGGAAAACATTACTATGGGTTGTAATGAGCTGCTTGCACTCACAACATACAGTCGTTTTCCGTGTTGACCATTCGAGTCAATCTGATTTTCATTAAGTTGATTCCAGCCATTTGTAAAACTGCCAAACAGCTGCAGCAACAGTTCCATACGAGGGACACTGTTGATGATAGTCCAAGCAACCCCAATGCTTGGCTGTCCTTAGTGGAAAATATAAATCACTGCCACAAGCTTCAAGAAAATGCCTGTCTAGTTTTAAAGCTCATGCTGCTTCCCTATTTTGTGACACTACAGTATAAACAGGAAAATTACTGTGGTTGGTGACATTTCTGTTGACTGTATGAAAACAGTGGATGAGAGGTGTTGGGTTTTTAATGACTGTTTTAATTAATTTCAACACACCACTTGGATGCTAGCTCACTAACAGTGATCAGAAGTACTGAGGCCACTTTGGCCAAGCTGTAGTGATTACTGTTCAAAAAATAAGGCAATGTGTACTTTTAATTTTGATTACCACAATAGATTTAGGTATTTTAGTTTGAAATATGTAACTGTTAAGGTGCACATGTCTCGCATTTATTCAGCTGGCACACACTAACTAGAAATCTCAGAAACAATGGATCACATTGCTTGTGTTATTTATTAGATTTTTCAGGAGTAGAAGACAAAATGTGGCTTTTTTCAGTACAGTTTTGTTATATTTAGGTATAGGCATAGGGTACTATATATATATATAATATAGTATAATATAGGTAGCATGCTTGGTTTATAAAGGTAAACAAGGCTATGAGCAGCTTAGTGAGCAGTCATTGGTTGAACAACTCAAAATGTCCTAAACAGCTGATATATTATTTAATATATACACCAGATAGCACAATCCAGTCTGTCTACTAAAAAGTGTGACATTGTACAGTATGCTACTGTATTTAAATATTTAACATGATTGATATTTTTATTGTAAATTACTACCCACACATCGTGCCAACTACAAACAATGAGTTCTCGGTCGTGGGTAGTATTACCTTCAGTTTGGCTGCATGTTTTACGATTGGCAGTGATTACATGAGGAAAGCCAGTGAGGGACGACAGAGCTGCACCAGCAACTCTTTCTGGTTGGTTCAGGGTGTCTGCACCGAGCGGGCTTGTATCTGAGAGAGTAGAATGAACGCACTCTGTACTATGCCTTTGGTGAAGCTCCCAGCAGGTGAAGAGAAACAGTTGACTTTGTGATTATGTGTCAAGGAGGTAGCACATGTCTGTTTGCCACCCTCCCCGAGTGGAGCTGGCAGTGACAAGGTCTACTGTGCTGGTAAATAGGCATTACAGTTGAGAATATGGAAAACAAAATGATGCAAATGTGCGTAGAGACGTTAATGAGTAATTTGAAGACTAATAAAGGATTAACAGATCTTGCGCCTGTAAACATTAGATTAGATGCCTGTGCTCAGATTTAAGAATTGATTATAAACTGTGCCATAAGATACTGTAATTACATTATTTATACATGGAATGTACGCATGTTACCACAGTTGCACATTCCAGTTTCTGTTAATTCCCTGTCTGTGCTAGATTTATCCAATATATACATTAAATATTATAGACCGACCTTTAAAGATGAACTGGGACTGTTTGCATTTAAAAAAAATCTACCAAAACATATATGTTGTTCGTGTTGGATTTATCAAATGCATGCATGATTATGTAAATTAAGCTGAGTCTAATTTGTTTCATTGAAACTATTGAAATACTACTACTCTGTTGCCACTTGAACGTATACACAACTGGAAAAAGCTTTTTTTCTGATATCCACAATATATTAAAAATACAATTACCCAACTTAATTTAAATTTGACAGATTGTCACATAAAATACCAAACATTGCTGGTCACAGCTTGTAAAAAAACTGCTGTCTTGTCTCCATTTCACATCACTGTAATTTAATACTTGTGCTGCCATGTAAACACAATTATTACCCAGTATTTTGAGCGTTAATGAAACTGCTGATTGGTTTACAAATTATTTACATATTAACTGTTAATTAAAACAAACTCATTAGCACAGAGGTAAATTACACACAGAGGTATGTTCAATAAATTACATTAAAAAAAATCTTTCAATCATCATGAAGTTTTGATAGTTGATTAATGAAGTTCATAAATTTTAGTAGTAGTGGTCGTTTTATTGCTTTTTCAATCAATTTCTTAACACTGTTCAGTTAATACTTAAATTAGCTAAGGTTTCTTTATTAGTACCCAAGGCTAAATTTGTTGTGCAGATGGGAGATTCAGCTATCAGGACAGAACGTCACACTGATACAGACTGAAAGGACATCAGAGCAAATACATCAAATGAAGTATAGGAACTGCAAAGAAAGTTACGATGTTTCTACACACACACAGACGCACAGACCCTCAGTCAAAAGTTCATTGTGCCATGATAAGGTGATGTGAATCACTTTGACGTAGTATTTAATTTTGGTAATGCAAGTCTTGGTTATTTAAAACAAACAAAAAAAGAAAACATCTTTAAACTCTTTTGGTCACAAATATCTTAGTCTCTAGATATACTGAATGATGTCACATCACATTTTATCTCATAGTCTATCAGCATTGTCTGGTACAATTCACTGTAAATCAATAAAATCACAAATTCATGAATAATGTTGTCATTTATAACTGTTAGAAATGTGGATTTTTTATTTCAGAAATAGACAGAAGTTACATAGTATGTGATCAGGCAAAATGTCAGTTTGATGTAAAATCTCCAAATGAACAGACACTTAGGCCGGCTGCTTTAAATAACTAATTGAAGCAGTTCTACCTCTGTCACAGTGGGTTTCTAACCCACATCTCCCTGTACAATCAGAAGTATTATTGTGATTACAAAAAGAGATCTTGTCACCAGAAGTCATCTGCTTGACTGGCAGGTTAACTATAATAAACTATACTATAAGCACATGCTTGTACAGTCATTTACCACCTTTTATTTTTGGATTAGAATAGAATCCACTGGGATCAATGGACTTTGATAGTGTAGAGACATGAAGTAATTTGCTGCCATGGGTGGTCAGACTGTGAAATGTATGAGCAGTAGCCCTGGAGAAGACAGTGACTGAGGAAGGCATATCTTCTCTAAATGAGGGGTTAAATGGCACCCTGCCATCCAAAGATTGGAATTACTGCCACATGGAGCTCTAAATTGAGTTTAAATAGTCTTAACTTGATATGTGAGATGAATGACTGTCTGTAGCTATACCGATTACCATTTCACATTGTATTAGAATGTTTTGCCCCACCCCTACTTAGAATACCTCCAGTGAATTTGAATATGAGCTTGTTTTTATTTATGAACATAATTACTGTCTGTCTGCAATATTTGCACGCTTGTCAAGTCGAGAGCTCTGTGTGTGCAGAATAAAAGCAAAAGCTCCCATAATTATGTTTACGTCCGGTGATGAAAATCCCAGGGTTGTAATGATCAGTAATTATAAATACTTTTCAGTATGTCTACTGCCTCAGCTGGGACTATTGTGTGGTGTGAAGTGCAGAGTTTGTGCGGCTTAATTATGACATTGTACATGACTAAATGTACCAGTCTGCTTCAGCCCTGCAAAACACTTCCAGTGCATAATCACGCTCAAGTCTGACTTTAAAGAGCTCATTACAGTTAGTTTTCTAAAGAGCGGCTTATTAAACACAGTTACCTAATAAGCATCTTTGGTGGTGCAAATTGGTAAAAATGGTAATGAGTCTGATTAAGCCGCGTTTCAATTACGACAGCTTTCACTTCCCTCCCCCTCTCCCTCAACAAACCCTCTTTCCCCTCCCCCAAAACCAAAAAGAGGAAGGAAAGTCCAGCTCTTTATGCTTGGGAACCCTCCTGGAAGGCATTTTGCTTTTTCTCTCTCTCTCTCTTTCTCTCTGTCTCTATTTCTCTCTTCCTCTTGCTCTCACCCATGCACACACACACACACACACACACACACACACACACACACACATATACATAAACACAAGGTCA
>OMNN01003038.1:9472-28061 GCA_900302755.1 Chromis chromis | reverse complement strand
ATCGCTGACTGCTTGCTCATAGGGAATCCAAAAACAACTTTGGATTGTTGGGTTTTCTGTTTTCTGTGTTCTGTTTTCTGTTCTTCTTTATGATGTTAAGCGCTAAGTGATGACATGTTGTAAATATGCGCTATATAAATAAAACTGAATTGAACTGAATCTTCTCTGGTGGCTACTTCCAGCAGGATAATGCACCGTGTCACAAAGCTCAAATCATCTCAAACTGAGTTTCTTGAACATGACAATGAGTTCACTGTACTCCAATGGCCACCACAGTCACCAGATCTCAATCCAATAGAGAACCTTTGGGATGTGGTGAAACGGGAGATTTGCATCATGGATGTGCAGCCGACAAATATGCAGCAACTGTGTGATGCTATCATGTCAATATGGACCAAAATCTCTGAGGATTGTTTCCAACACCTTGCTGAAAGTATGCCACGAAGAATTAAGACAGTTCTGAAGGCAAAAGGGGGTCCAACCTTTTACTAGCAAGGTGTACCTAATAAAGTGGCCAGTAAGTGTATGTTTCAGTGTCCATAGCTTTAAATGCATCTGAGGTGCTGCTGTTAATTTCCCATTCAGGAAGAAGACTCTCTCTGCATCTGTGATTGACAGCATCGAGCAAAACAAATGACCACACAACAGCTGACGCATATAAAGGAGTTTGTGAGACCAGGACTCTCTATCGCTCATGGAAATCATAGCACAGCTGCTGTTTTTAATTCATGTGTTTTGTAAGATTGTCAGACAACATCTAAACTTCCATAAAATTAGAAGTTTAGTGTTGCAGAGTAGCATTAGGCTCTGAAATCACTGCTTGTTAACATATAATCTTAATGTGCTGGTTTTTTAGTAACCATTTCATAACTGTTCCATTGTCTGACAACAGAAACGAAAAGATATGTAAATGCAATCAGCTTTATTGGGAACCCTCAATTAATGCCTGTGGATAACCCCATTCATAAAAACTAGATGTCATTTAATTAAGATTTTTTTAATACAGAGCAGGCCTACAATTATCATTCTAGACTTAAAACATATTGCAGTAGAACACTCTCAAAATCTTTGGAAATTGTTGGCATTGTTGTTCCTTAGTAAAAGAAACCAGTTCAAAAGAGCCTTGGTTTTGTTTATGTGTTTTTATACCAGCACATGGAAGAACAAACCAATAATAGTTTAAAAAATAACGGAAGTAAAGAGGAAACTTTGCAAAAGCTTTGATTTATTTCATGAAACTGAGTTTCACTTGGGTAAAGTGCAATAGTTTTATAAAGGAATTTCACACCACTAAGATGAAGGTGTTACAACAAACTATAAAATAACAAAAAAAAGTTTGAAAGGTACTACAAAGCTCTGAAGTAAAGTGCTAAATTTATGACCTGTTTTGGGACTTCACAAACAGAGGACTATAGGGCTTTACCCGTTTTTGCACTGCACAGGAAGTGAGCATTTGAAAGCCATTAG
Organism: Chromis chromis; assembly: GCA_900302755.1. NCBI lineage: Eukaryota > Metazoa > Chordata > Actinopteri > Pomacentridae > Chromis > Chromis chromis. Next base: position 26,594 of record OMNN01003038.1, on the reverse strand, counting down.
CAGTGTTTTCAAGTAGGCACATTGGAGGACAGCACGGATATTCTGTGCAAGACCCCAGGATGGGACTGTGACAACCATAGACATGTATAAGTAGAGCCCGCATTGACTGTGGAGGGACGTGCCTGAAGCGCCGCCATCTTGGTACAGGGCTAGCAGAGGAGGGAGTGAATGGACATCTATGGAGGTAAGAGGTACTCCACAATCTTAAAGTAGGATTATTCACTGAATTTTTGATTTGTTAAAAACGTCACACACATAGCTATGACAGGATGCTTGGATGTCCTTTTGTTCTATTGATGTCTGCCTGTCTGTCCTCCATGTCTGACGTTTGTAACAAACAACCCGCGTGAATATATATTTTGACAATTGATGGATTTATGATCACTTTTATAGTGCAAACATGTCATTCCCCTATAGACGTAATGCACTGTAGGAGCGAGTGGCACTGTACCAAGATGGCCGCCGCGTAGGCACGTCGCTCCAATCGGTAGCAGCAGTCAATGCGGGGTCTACTTATATATGTCTACGCCGGTGTGGACTTAATGTACCGTATCTCTTTAAGCTTCTACACTATAGTCAGATTTTAACTGATATGTAGAAAGTGCTATTTAACTGAATAACTCAATTCTACCCTCAATTATGATTTACAGTAACCACAATTAAGTATTGAAGGAACAGACTAGGAAGACAGGCAACTCGGTCGACAGGCAAAATAACATGGTCCTAAAACTAAAGCAACAGATCAGAAGTAATTTTTATCATTTACACCTTTCTTTTCCTACTTTGACACGTCAAAAAGTGTACAATGAAAAGGTTCACTGATGAGAAAAAATGTAAATGCTAGCATGAAGAATGACTGAATTCCAAGATTTGAAAGAAACCCTGTCTGTGAAGGTTGTCAGTCATCCAGGTCATGGTTATCCTCCTAGTTCCAATCGTAGCATCTGGACTTGCTTGAGTTTGTCAAAGACGTTTCACCTCTCATCCAAGAGGAAGCCTCTTGGATGAGAGGTGAAACGTCTTTGACAAACTCAAGCAAGTCCAGATGCTATGATTGGAAATACAAGAAACTCTGTTCAACACGTTATACCTAAAATGAATAGAGTTCTAACAAAACAAAACAAAAAAAACACAGGGTATAGCTTCCCAGAGTTTTCTGTCATAGCAGTCATATGAGCAGTCACACGACTCTATGACAAGTTTGTCATAGCAGGGACAAGACAGGTGAAAAACTGTCAGTTTGGATGCTTTTTATGGAAATCACCCCCCAAGAGAACTGTGGATGAATATAAACAATTTTCTGGAATTTTATTAGCGCTCGATTGGCATTATGATTGGCCAATGTTAACATTACTCTAAGATCTACACGAATATTTGCAAATAATACTGGCCGATATATATACACGAGGGATGATTGATAAGTTTTGAGCCTGACCAAGACAACAAGACTTGTTAATCAAAATGTTTAGTACTCTGAGAGAGCAACATGTCATAATAGTTTGAGGTCAATTTGGACTCATTGTGTGCATTAATGCCTGTACAATACGCGAGTCAAGTAGGGTAGGGTAGGTCATTCAAGCAAAATGAACCGAGTTGGTGACCATGCTGTGATACAGTACCGTGTCTCCCAAGTAAATCCATGAAGACATGGTTAACACATTAGGAAAAGATGCTCCATCTTGCCACAGTGAAACCATGGACAGCCGACTCGGTTCAAATGAAATAAGTCTAGGTTAGCACATTGAGGCTACATTGGGCACTACTAGCACAACACAACCAAACATTGTGGGTAATGTGAGTGCCAGGTTCTGACAAAGAAGAGGAATGCAGCATCAATTTTGGTATTTTTAACTGTCCAGCATCCAATAATATTCTAGGAATGCTAAATTTGACTAATTTAATTCAAAGGAAACGATAATAAATCAAAAATAATATGAGCAAAATTAATGAAATGTGCAAAAATTTGGATTTACTTAATGAAACTGACCTCAAGTGGGTTCACTGCGAGGGATTTCACACCACTAACCGATGCTGCTACAAGTGTTTTTATTATATCAACCTAAAATATTGCATGTTCACAATTTATCTGAACTCACAAACTTGTTTTGATGCCTGGAATGTGGCCGTGTATTGTGTATAAAGTCAGCTCTGCTCTTTCACTGTTGTTTTATCTCCCAGACGTTTGCTGAAGTCCAGCATATGTTGATGCAGGAGTGTGTTGACACGTCCCAACTCCTGTCTCCTGGTCTTCAGATGGTTCAACAGAGAACTCATCGACACCAACAGGACACCATCTCTGCGCTGACTTTCCTGCGTTACCAGTAAATCCTCCCTCCAGGCCTCCTGTAAACTCTCAAATAAGGCCTCCGTGTCCTGACTGAACTGCTGACTCTCCTGCTGATATCGGTCTTTGTGCTGCTTGGCTCTGCTCACCTCTTCCGTCATCTGTCTGATACGGAGATGCAGTCGGCTGTTCTCCATGTTGACCTGCTCCAGTTTCACGCTGTTGTCATAGATGCCCACCTCCACAGCTCTCAGCTCTGAGGCCTGCTTGCCGAGCATGTCGATGTAGTGCTCTCGCAGCTCCTCCAGCTCGGACTTCAGTTGCTCTTTGGGCTGAAGCAGGGAGCTGGTTTTCTCCTTCAGTCGCTCAATCGACATCTCCAGCTCAGTCTTCTCCCTCTTCAGCTCGAAGGTGAGCGCTTTCAGTTTCTCGTGGAGGCTTTGCTCCTCGTTCCACTCAGCCTCCACCCCCTTCAGCATCTCCTCTTTCTCTTCCACCTCCCTCTGCTTCTCCTCATTGCTCTTAGTGATGCTCTCAACCTCTGTGGTAAACTGCTGGATTTCCTGGTGGTGCATGCTCTCTATTTGTCTGTACTCTAACTCAGACTGGTTAATATGGCTCATCAGTAAACCATCATCCGAACTCTTGGGCTGCCTCAGCAGGAGCGCCGCCTTTTCTCGTTGCAGCTCCTCGTATCTCCTCCTGGTGTTGCAGGTATCGGACTTCATTTTTGCCACGTACTCCCCCTGCTTCCTCTTCGCCTCCTCCAGGAGCTGACTGAGCTGCCTCCTCTCCTCCTCTAAATGGCTGATGTTCTTCTTCTCCGTGTCCATATTCTCACACAGTTCTTCCTGATTCCTCTCAAACAGGCGCTTGTTGATTGTGTCGGTTTCCAGGAGTTCACCGATCAGCTTTTCCATCTCTTTGATCTCCGTGCTGTGTCTGACGATGGATGCAATGCGCTCCTCCAGCTGCAACTTGGACCGCTCCAGCTGCTGCGACACGTGGAGATACTCAGCCCTCACCTCGGTTTCTTCACGATGCCGATACTTGAACACCTCACAGATCTGAGCCAAAGCGTCTTGACAGAGCAGCCTTGATGCTCGATCCTCCTCTATTTTACCCTCCACTGTGGTGATTTCCTCTTGAAGATGCTGGACTGCAAGCGTGAAGGCTTCCCCCAACTCACGCAACTCCTTCTTCAACGTTTCTCTCTGCTGCCTCAGATCCTGATGCTTTTGGGTTTCCCCCTCCAGCTGTTTCTCACACTGGCACCGAGATGCGGTCAGTCTTTGCACGTTGTTCTCCAGCTGGGCCAAGTGTATCATAACTTCATTCAGATAGTCACAAGTTTTTTGTTTCTTGCCGTTAACTCTGTCCACCTCTTTTCTGCGCCTCCTGATCGCTTGCTTCTGCTGCTTAATCGTCTCCTCGGCCTGGTCCACCTCTCTGGACAGGTTGTGTTTTCTCACAGAGGAAGCTTCTCTCTCCAGCGTCATGCTTTGCTCCTGTGCTATTTTATCCTGCTCCACAGCAGCAACGCAGGACTTTATCTCCTCTATCCGCTCCTGTGTCTGATTCTCCTGTACCTGCAAGCTATATTTGAGGGTGATTTGATCATTCAGAGTGGCGATGACGGCTTCATACTCAGCCTTCACCTGTTCTCGCTCTGGTTGCAGCTCTTTGTTTTGGTTCAGAAGCTCCTGGTGCTTCCTCATGGTCTCTTCTTGGAGCTGAGAAGCTGCACTGAGCTCTTTGCGGAGCGTGTCTATCTCCTCAGCGTTGGACGCCCGGGCTGCTGCTATGTCAGCCATTATTTCCTCAGTCATTCGCTCACGTATGCCGTTAATCTGGTGCCTCAGTTTGCTGTTTTCTATCGTTTCCACCTCTAAATGTTCGTGAGCGGCGCGCCTGTCCGCCTCCAGCTCGGTGATGGCAGCCGTTATCTCCGTGAGGTGGAGGCTGGCTTCAGGTGCGAACGGGACCCCCTCCTCTCTCAGCTGCTTGTCGAGCTCCTTTAAATGCTCCAGAGCCACCATCACGGCCGGGAAGTCGGGAACCAGGCAAGAGGCCATGATTATCCCGCCGCTTTGTCTGTTTTAGCTCCGTGTTTCTCGAACGTGTGTCCGCGGCGTTAAAGTTCAGGTAGCTTCTGCGGAATGCTGTCGCCATAGCAACAGCTGCTACGGCAAGCCGGTGAGGCCAGAAGCGCGAGCTAACTGTCAGCTAACTGCTAGCTAACGGCTAACCGTGAAATAAAGCGAATTCTGCTACTAAAGTTGGAGCTGACGGCAAAAACATTAAGCTACAACGTAGTTCAGATACACAAACAAGTCGGGTTAGTTCTGTGCTTGTAGCATTGGCAAATACGAAGCACTACGACAGACAACATTCCTGAAAATAAAGCATTTTAAGTGACAGTAACGGGTTTAGTGCTTACCTGACAAGTGTAGCAATCCTCAAATAGACGTTCAAATTGATCCTCAGTTCCTCAATATGTCTATGTTCGTCTTTATAATAAGCTAATATTGTGCCCGAGCTGAAGTCACAGGTTTGGTAGCTAAACGCCAATCTGTGGCAGGATGAACACGAGCTGCGGTGTTGCCAGATTTGAGCATTTCACGTAAATCGATTTACGAGTATTTCTCTTGGTTTAACTTACTCTATATTCACCTTTATATTCACCTGGTCTTACTGTCTTTGGTGTCCTGCTTTTTAAAAGTGCCATGCAAAACAATAATGTGATTTAAAAATATGTATATTTGCACAAGCTTAATGAGAAGTTCTATTTGGAAAAAAGAAAATTCAACCTATCTTTCTTATTGCACATTAGGGTTTTTATTACTTTTTAGTTATTTGCATTTATTACTATTTAAATATTATTAACCTTACGTATGCTGTGATGTGTTTGGTCTTACTGCCTGGCCTCCTGTTGTTATTTTTGCCTTGTTGGTGCTATATATCCTGCATCTTTACCCAGTTTTTTTTAATTTTTTTTACAGATACTGTTTTTGCATGCTACTCTTAAATAAATGTACATTTACCAAATTACCACAAACTGACACACAGCAAAGCTGACAAGTTTAACTTTTAATTGTTATTATTTTTTAATATATATTTTTTCAGAATATAAGTGCTGCCATGTTTCTGGGTTTGGCAAACGAACTGCCATGTGCAGTCTGATTTGCACACTGTACCTGATGGGCTTTTTTTTTTTTTTATTTGCCCTGAAACCCAGCAGGTTAGCCTTTCCCTGTTGACATGTTTGTTCCTCGCCTTCTCTTCATTTATTATAGTTACCCATCAGGTACAGTAGACAAAGCAGAGTGCAAAAGTTCACTCTATTTGGCTCGATCAAGTACTAATATTCAACAATAAAGTCACGCATACCCCAAGTTCGCTGTGTGTCAGTATGTTTAATTTAATAAACTAAATTTATTTAATAGTGTGTCTAATGAAAGGACTTTATTGCCTTGAGCTACAGGTTGTATTTAGAAGATCAAGCAAAATACCCAACAAATGGAATTAATCAATTAATCAAGTTTCCACATACTAACTGACACACAGTAAACCTTTAGGCTCCTGAGGTTTAGACATCCAGCCTTTTAAGTACATTCAATTAAAGCAAATAGTTGATTATACATCTGACACAATGAGCTAAATTAGTTTAAGGTCACTTTATTGTACTGTAATTTTGTTATTTTAGTTACAACACAAAAGGAAGCAGTACAGCTGGAAAGAGAGAGGTCAACAGCTCAGCAGAGGGTTAAACCTTTTTCACAGCAGACATTTTGACTTGTCACAGCAAGAAAAGCAGAGGAATTAATCGAACAGTGAACCAACATGCACAACAGCTGCCCAAAGGGTGATACAACTTTCTTCATTACACATGTGCATGTCCTGCTGTGACATTTCAACATGTCTGATGTGAAAATGGTTTATACATCAATGGCGAATGTGTAGAGAGGGTCCAGACCTTCAAGTTCCTCGGTGTCCACATCTCTGCAGACCTATCCTGGTATGAGAACACCACAGTGTTGGTCAAGAAGGCCCAGCAGCGGCTTCACTTCCTGAGGGTGCTCAGGAAGGAACACCTGAACACACGGCTGCTAGAGACCTTCTATCGATCCTCAGTAGAGAGCCTGCTGACTTACACTGTCACAGTGTGGTACTCCAGCTGCACTGAAGTCGACAGGAAGAGGTTGCAGAGGATGGTAAACACGGCACAGAAGATCATCGGCTGCCCTCTGCCCTCCCTGCCGGACACCCATAACTCCTGTTGTCTCAGAAGGGCCACAAACATCATAAAGGACACCACCCATCCCGGTTTCCAACTCTTCGACCTGTTGCCCTCTGGTAAGCGCTACAGGTCCATACGGTCCAGAAAAAATAGACTCAGACACAGCCTCTTCCCCAAGGGTGTTACCATACTAAACTCAAAACCTACACTGAAAAAATAACCTGCACTGCCACTGAAGTAACCTGCACTGTTGTCACTTTCTGTGAATATTTTTTTAACTACCTCACCACCCATAATGTGCATACCATTCACTGTCTACTCCAATTGTATTTTATAGTGTTTTTCTTTTTTTCTTTTTTACAGAGTTTTATAATGTATATTGTTGGTGCACCAAGGGAGTGGCTCTTTAAATCTCATTGTACTTTGTATAATGACAATAAAGGCTTTCTATTCTATTCTGTTTCTTTATTGTTGCCAGGGAGCAACTTAAAGTAAAATCTATTAAGTTCTAGCAAGATTTAGAAATACAACCTTCCAGACATTTGCAAATATCTGGGAATTAGTTATTTTTCTTTTATCCACGTTTTGTGTAGGTGTGTTGACAACAGGACCTGGCAACCCTGACCGTCGCAGTGTGTTGTCGTCGGTCCACATAGAAAGACGTACGAATCGTAGAAACAGAGCAGGTAGAAGGTGCACCAACGAGTTAATGTGTCGTGCAGTTATGGAATGGCCATGATGAATCTGAGTCTCATGTTTTGCAGCATAGAAGCTGTCATTGTTGTTGTTTCTTGATAATATGACACGTATTTATTGCATTAATCAAAATAATAGGTGCAGTTTGCCTCAGAGTGTCCTTTCTATCCATCCTAGATCTGCAGCCAGCGGACAGGCTGCAGAAAAGCAGCGAAAGACCACAGAAACATGGATCTTATCACGAAACCGAGGAGCAAGTCCATCGTGTGGACATATTTTGGACTGAAAGCAGATGAAAAGGGGCAGCCTTTAAACTCTGGCGAGGCTGTTTGCAGGTTGTGCCGGAAAATAGTGCTGGCAAAAGGTGGAAATACCACGAATTTAAGAAGTCATCTGAAACGTCGCCACCGTGCAGATTTTTTGGAGACCACTTCCTTCACGACCTCTGGAGCTTTGTTTGAGACTCAAGGTGATTTCACAACAAATTTAGTTCTTTCTTTGCAAAATATGCTAGAATGTAAAGTTTGCATCATATTCTAGTCTCATAGCTGAAACCTCTTACTGCACATGCATCCATCCTCTTAACAGGGACAACATGCAACTGCTGTGGGACTCTGTTTTGGGTGTTTTAAAGTTGGATTCATTTGCAGAGCTGCTAAATATGAGACAAATAGTCCCTGATAATAATGATGTTATCGTATAGAAACAGTCAGTGAGATTTATTGAGCTTTTTAAATGTTATCCACGGATATAAATGTATTTACAGTGTTGAAAACATATGAATACAATGCTTAAAGCAAGACACGTGGACCAAAAAACAAGTTTCAGAGCAAAATAGTGTTTATTTCTTTAAACGCGGAAATGTATGATATTCTTCAAACATAATTTATCTTGTATTGTTATGTTACATTAATTGCCACTGATAAATTGCTCACTTTTAAACACAGTGTATTTTTTAAAATGTATTTGCTGGCAAACAATACTATTGTTGGTTTTCACGTGACGTCCACTTCCGGGTCATCCGTAGTGGTGGGAATTCCGCCCCCCCATTTTATTTAAAGAATTAACATTACAAATATGGCATAGTAACAGTAACATGGTTATACAGTTTTAAGTAGGCAATAGACGAGCAACATAAGTGACAAGAAAAATAATAGGATAGACAGTAAACTAAATAAGTAAAGACATAGAAGAAATTAAAAATAAATAAATAAATTAGGGGTACTCTGTAAGGTTCAAGTTTTCTACTAAAGCACAAAGTTTCACAGCATTTTCTTTTCTCCATATATTTCAAGGATGCAAAATAGTGACACAGTTCTTTATGGAAAATAGAGAAATTTGGTTTTGTTTTCATAAATCTGTTCTTATGTATGAAAAATTTTCCAAGGACAATGATTATGTTAATTGCCAGGTCATGAACATGATTTTTCACAGGTATACCAAATAAAATATGTTCTTTTTTAAGATCAGAAGAAATGTCAAACTTATGGAATAACCAGTCATGCAAATCTTCCCAAAAAGTATTACTAAACTTACAGTCAAAAAATTTATGTCCAGTTGTTTCGATGTCTTCATCACAGAAAGAACAGCTGTTATGACCAAAACCCAATCTGCGTCTCAGAAATTCGGCAGATGGGTATATGTCATTAAGTGTTTTTTAAAATTAACTTCCTCCACTTTTGGTGCAAAGGGAAATTAAAATTTAGATCTTAATTTTTCAACTTCTTTTTTCGTAAAGAATTGCAAAATTGAGACTCTGTTTGATGAAAAAGGATATAACATGTGTCTTATTGTGCAATTAGGAAGTTTTAAATTGGAATTAATATCTTGACCATTAACCAAGAGCGAGGGAAGAAGTGGGCTTACATTGTTTTGAAGTAAATTATATGAAGACATAATTACAGATGAGGGGATTGTTTGTATAACACTAATGTATTGTTTTTTTTTTGTCATCTATGTTAAATCTAGAACAAAAAGAATCAAAGGGCATAATGTTACCAGTATTATCTAAGAGATGCATTACAGACCAAATTCCCTTCTCTAACCAGTTTTGAAAAAATATGGATTTATTTCTAAGATGGATATACCTGCAATTCCACAGTGGTGTGTTATGGGGAGTGAAATTGTGTTTATAGATCATATTCCAATAATGTAAAACCTGTTGATGAAAGGCAGATAATTTAATGGGTAGCTTATTTATTTCAAAGTCACATATTAGAAGGAATTTGATACCTCCTACATATTTAAAAATGTAATTTGGGATGTGAAACCACAGATTGTCTTCATTTCTTCAAAAAGACTTTAACCAATTAATTTTAATGGTGCCATTGATACAGTCAATGTCAATAGCTTGAAGACCTCCTTCCTCATATCCTTTAACCATAGTTCCTTTCCTGATGTAGTGTCTTTCTTTTCCAAATATAATTGAAGTTGGCTTGGTTTATAGACTTGATTGCTTTTTTGGTGAGTGATAACAAATAGGTTGGGTAAATGAGTCTTGAGAGACATTCCATTTTTGTGAGAAAAATCCGTCCAATGATAGAGATGTCTCTCTGAGACCATATAGGTTTAAGTGTGATTTACATTTATCCAAAGTATTCCAGTTATTAAGATTATCAAGAGTATTGTTATCCTTAGTAATGTGTATACCTAAGTATTTCAAAGTTCATTTAACAGGGATATTATGAATTGTTGTTAGAGGAGAATTATGAATTGGCAATAATTCACATTTTTTAAGGTTTAATTTGAAGCCAGACGCTTTAGAAAAGAAATCAATTGCTGTGATGATTTTAGGGATTTGATGACTATCTTTCATAAAGATGGTTGCATCGTCAATCATCAATTGTCAGCTGTTTGCCTAATACTGTTAACTTTCCAAAATCATTTTTTTATAAGAATTGAGAGCATTTCAGCCGCAGTAATAAATGGTAAAGGACTAATTGGACATCCCTGTTTTATCCCTCTATTAATTGAGAATCTGGGGCATGTACCTTGCAGTAATAAGACTGAACTATTGGTATTCTTGTAAATCAATTTAACAAAATGAATAAAGTGTTTTCCAAAACTAAATAGTTCGAAGGTACGAAAAATAAATGTGTGCTCAATTGTGTCAATTCCGGCTCTTTTAAGAGAGCCAGTTCTTATGGCTCGGCTCACTAAAACAAACTGGCTCTTTTGGCACTGAAGTAGCTCCTCAGATTTTTTGTTGTTGCTTGAATTAATTTATTATCAAAAATAATGTACAATTCTGTGTAAAATGAATTACGAATGTACAGAACATACATTATATTGAGTGTTTACTATTTATAGGGCTTATTATACTCGGTGTGGAACAGAGTGCAACAAAATGTTAAAGTACAAAAACAAATACCCATCTCAATTTGATAAAAAGATACAATCTCTGATTGTATGATATTCATAAACGTTTAACTATTTACAGTGAAACAACATAGAGAAGCCTGGAGAATCACACAACAAAATATAAATGAAAATGTGTAAAACAAAAAGAAAAAAAGCAGCAAACTGTCTCCTAGAGCTCTGTGTGGTTGTGGTGGTGGACTGGTTGACGCTGTAGACCAGGGGTGCCCAATCCTGGTTCTCGAGGGCCACTATCCTGCATGTTTTAGAGTTTTCCCTCATCCAACACACCTGATTCAAATGATCAGCTCATCTTCGAGCTCTGCAGAAGCCTGATAACGATCCTGATCATTTGAATCAGGTGTGTTGGAAGAGGGAAACATCTAAAACATGCTGGATTGTGGCCCTCGAGGACCACAGTTTGAGACCCCTTACCCCTGATCTAAAACATGCTGGATTGTGGCCCTCTAGGACCAGGATTGGTAACCCCTGCAGACACTACAGCAGCAGCAACAGCTGCACTTTTATTAGTAGCAGGTTCACTTGCTTGTCTTTTCTCTTCCAACTGCACTGATGTATGTATAGTTCTAATGCGCCTGGGCAGGTTATTTGTATAGTCTGCTTGATATGACATTTAACATTGCATACTCTATACTTCCTTTGTATTATGGATGTAATTGAAATACATCCAAATTTTAATGCGTTTCTTTCGGTCATTCATTTTTAGGGATGGGAATCTAAAATCGGTTCTTGTTGAGAACTGGTTCCCAGTGTTTCAATTCCTTGGAATCATTTGCCAATTTTGCAAAGATTCCCGTTTGCTTTCAGTGGACGCGAGTGACGTCACCACGCACGTTGCGTAGCTTAAGTAAGCTACGCAACGTGCGTGGCGACGTCATTCACCAGTGCAGCCAAAAGGAAACATGGCGCTCAAGCGGCGCAAACGTTCGAAAGCTTGGTTACATTTCACGGGAAAGGATGACAACAGGGCAACTTGCAATATTTGCAAGATGTATATTTCAACAAAGGGAGGAAATACTACCAATATGCAGAAACATTTGCAAACACAGCATGCGATAATTTTGAATAAATGTCGCGTTATCGATCCGCTCTGGAGTGAATCTCAACCCCGCAGCAGCGGCAACATTATCACGTCCTCTGCTGTTAATACTGCAGGTAACTAACTAAATAACTAACACCGCCTATCATATTAGCGCCATTTGCCTCTTTGTAAAACATGCTATTACTAACTGTTAACGTTAAATGAATGCCTTCTCATGCATTACATTTAGAAGACCATGACGAGAGACAGTCTGACTGGCTCAGAGGCTATCAGTACTCGCTCCAGTTCACGTGTACCTCTAGCTTCTCCTTTCACCGAGGCAGGGAAGAGTAAAATGACACAGTAGATGCCCCTGGTTTTAGGCAGGTGAATGTGTTCAATTGTAGGCTAAGTCAGAGAATGTCAAAGTTACATGTTTTCCTCTAACCATCTGTTTCACTCAGTCATTCCCATCAAAACAAATTATTTTTTTTCCTGGGGACCCCCTGGCACCCCATCGAGGAGCCTTAGGCTGTGGGCCTCTTAAGACCTCACTGTTGGGTTTGTAAGGTCATGTTACTTCTAAACTAAACAAAGTTTAGGCTAATGACCTGTTTGTTCTCCTTTTTCCCCCTAATGAGAATCGATAAAGAACAGAATTGTTAACGGGGTTCTCCCAACTTGAACATAGTAAGGGGAGAATGAGGGCACAACCTTTCTCCAACAGCCATTTCGGTCGCTACCGACACATCACATCCAAGTCATCCGCCATCTTGAAAGGCAAACAAATAATCTGGTCACGATTATCAACAGTAACTTAACGTAAAGTCTTTGTAAACGCGCAAAATGGTGAATACCTGTTGGGTGAATGGGTGTACAACTCGACATGATAGATCAGTTAAGCGTGGATTTTTCGTTATTCCTAAAATCCGACACCATGAAGGGGAACAAGTTCTGAAAATCAGCAAGGAGAGACGGCGTGTGTGGTTAGCCAACATCGGCAGGGAGGATGAGCCGAAGCAACACTCGAAAATATGTTCAGATCACTTTGTCTCAGGTAAATTAATTCGTGTTTATAAGACACTGTTAGACAACGATGTGCGTTTACACTTATATTTACAATGCAGGGATTATTATTCTCTGCGGGCATGACTACTAAGCCTAACAGCAGCACAAACTAGGACTTAAGGAGTCTGACGATTTACGATGTAATTGTATATTTAGAAATATTGCATTGTAAGTAGATTGCCTATCAAAGTAATACAATACTCTAAATAATACAATACTCTAAAGAAGTTGTTTGATTTTGATCATGTTTTATAATTAGAGACTGACATAACAAATGAGGAACATAATGTAGAGTTTGTTTGTAGGTGTAAATACGTACAAATATTGAACATGTTGATATGTTATGAGACACTTCAGAAATGCAGGATTTCAGTAAATGAATGGCACAGATTTTGTACAAAATTTTTCTTTATATTTCAGGCAGTCCAGCAGCTTTGTATGACACAGCTAACCCAGACTGGGCACCAACTCTGAAGCTTTCAGTCAAGCGGATACGCAAAAAGTCAGAGAAAAAGCAACAACAATCAACCGTCTCGATACCATCACCACAGCAGTCACATTGCATAACTGCATCTGGACAGGCACCAATATGTGGGTACTTTGGGTTCACATAAAGTCCACATTTGTCCACAATGACATTTTGATGACTTTCTTGGTGTACGTCGACAATGCTGCATCCTCATGGGCACATCTCCATTGCGTTGCCCTGTTGGTAAATCGGGTGTTCCCACAGATGGCATTGAGGGTCGACAGTGATGATTTCACAGATTTCATGTTTGAGGCCGTTATCCTTCCCATCCTTGCCACTCCTTTGACTTGCTCTGCTCCTTTGTTATATGTTTGGCATTCCGACACTGTTCCTCCATCACGCTCAATGGATCAAATATTTCCCCCTTAACACATTTCCCTCCATATTCAGGAATCGTTCCAGGTATTGGTCAGGGAGCGAAATAAAGTGGATTGAAACAAACTCAAAGCTTCTGTCTTTGTTGTAAATACCTAAAAATGTTGTGCCTGTATTTTTTTAATGTAATGTTTCTAATGTTGAACAATAATGTTGCATTTTAATGCAGCAACATCTTCAACAGGTCTTCAAATGATGAATTCACCCCCATTGATTGTTAACAATATCTCACCTTAATTCCATATTTTGCTATTTCTCTATTATATTTTTCTCCAGGTTTGGACATCAGCAATGAAGAGTTCTTTGAGGATGTTCCCTTCCTCCAGGCAGCTTCCAACCAGAACTACGTCCCAGATGCGGCATTGCCGCCCGGAGAGCCATGGCTCCATGGCGGCCCCTCTCGGGCGGAGCTGTCGTTGCCCTCTTGTCTGTGCCTCTGTGGGGACGTCGGGTCTGGATTATCTGGTCCTGGGTCTGCTGGCGAGGAGCAGAGGGGGGAGATGAAGGTGTTCGCCAAGTGTCAACTGCAGCAGGGCGTCATGTTCGGGCCGTTTGTCGGGGAAGTGTGCAAAGGACAAATGCCAGCCAACCTCAAATACGCCTGGGCTGTGAGTAGACCAACTGATTATTTTTCATACAGGATTGTGTAGCATCAACCCCCAGCTCTTCCCTCCTCATGAAGGAAGGTGAGTGTTAAATTGCAGAAAAAGTAAATTGCACAGTTAAGATGTGCAAACCAGCTAATCAGACCTCAGATCAAATAAAAACTGTAAAGAAGAGTTATGTGTTAAGATGCGAGGGACAGAATTATTTTGTACTACTAGCTATGGTATTACCACTATGTCCGTTAAATTCAGCTAACTTTTAACAATAATGCTGTGTGACTGACATTACACACTCAGTTCTTGTGACTTTATTACTCATATTTACTTATGCCACTGTTATACTACCATTTTCTGTAAATGACACCAATTTAGTCTCACTGCATACCAGGCTGAAATAGCTGTGTATTGCTGCCCTCTATGGTCAAAAATTTAAACAATTCCCTTGAGTGAGGCAAGACATTAAACCTAGAACTAGAAGTCAGCAAAAACTGATGTTGAAAATGTCTTAAGTTACCCTTTCAATCCAAATTTTCATATTTTGAATGAATAATTAATCAATTAACTCTCTGAACTCCAAGAACTTCCTGGACGTTTTTTGCTTCGGTCACATTTTTACCCACTGTGGGCTCATTTTTTACTGCAATATGAAGTCCTACACCTCTATGGAAACGGCACAACCATGAATAGAAGGAGAGAGAACTCAGACATGTCCTCTGTGCAGTATAACAAAGTTATATTGCCATAAATCATAAAAAAGTTACAATTCTTTGATTATTTAGTTTACAAAAAATAAATAAACCTGGAATCAACATGTACAACATTTTCCCAAGTGCCCACAGGTGTTAATATACTAGAAAAACTAGTGAGTCTACATAATATGGATATTTAACTATTTACAATTTTACTTTTCCATACTTCCTTCCTATCTATTCTGTGTAAACACAACCTGCAGTTCAACGGAAAAGTGCCTGAATTTTTCTTTGACTCCTGGTCACAGTTGAGTCACTAATGGCGTCGCAGTTGTGCTAAAATCTTACTTTTTATTTATTTTTTAGAGAAACTGGTTATTATAAATACTTTTTTTGTGTGTGTGGTATGATATGATATGTAAAATAAAGTCATAAAATTTCTTATTTATTTTATCTTTATTTTACCAGGTAAAAATGTTTTAGAACCAGTTCTCATTTACAAATATGACCTGGCTAAGAGGCACCAGCAGGAACAAGTACACATATAAAACCACAGACGCAAATAGACATATAAACATAACATAGAACAAAAGCCCATTTTTAAAGATAACATGCCTTTTAAACCCTCCAGTAGGTATTGGGGTTTCGTGGATAAACCATTTCAGTTCTGTAAACTTGAACTGTGGTTACAAGCTAAATTTGTTTTTGCTTCTTAAGGTCTCAGAGTCATATTTTGTATCACATTGTTGATTTAAACAATTCTGACACAAAGATGGTTTCTACTTTCAGATCAGGGATGATGCTGCTTTCATATATGTGGATGCCTCTGATGAGAACAAATCTAACTGGATGAGGTGGGAAGTTATTATCTTGTCTCTGCTTAATTTTGATGTCTGAATGCTCTTACCTCGCTGGTTACATTTACATGCTGTGTGTGTTTGCTGTGTTTCAGGTATGTGACATACATCAGCAGCGAGGACGATCACAACCTGGTGGTTTTCCAGTTTTACCGTCACATCTACTACAGGGTTTCCCAGCCTATACCAGAGGGGGGAGAGCTCAAGGTCTGGATTGGGAAGGATTACGCCACCCTTCTGGGCCTGGGGATGGGTGAGTTCTGTCCCACTCGGTGATAGATGCATACTAGCAGATCCTTATTGGATTTTTTTTAAAGTATGGAGTTTAATTCTCTTAAAACTGAAAATACAGCGTGCTAAAGTTTGCCCTGTGCCTTTGTTTTTGGTGGTGGTTTCAGGTGACAATGTGAAATGTGAAGTTGGAGACAAGGAAACGGCTCTGCGCCTCCTGCAGGACATCCAGCTAGTCACCCTCCCGGAGCCCAGCAGCACTTCTCTTTGGTCGGACCACAGCCAATCACAAAGCCCCATGCCTGTCATCAGTGACGTGACGACGATGTCAAACCCGGATGCAGCCAGCGATCCCAGTATGATTTCTGGCTCCATCCTCCCCTCCACCTCCCTGATCTCTTTCCCCTCTCCTAGCGCTCAGCAGATAGAAAAGTATGATTTTCTGCCTGGAACTGAAAAACTGCTGAGCAACCCAAACACCTCGCAGAACAGCCCGTGGTACTTTTTTGGGTTCGAGCCGGACCCGACCGGCCGGCCTCTGGATTGGAGCAGCACAGTGTGCAAACTGTGCATGGAGCGTGTGGGCTGTACAGGAGGAGTTGCCGATCTCCAAAACCATCTGATCAACAAACACCACATCAAACCACGTGACAATAACAAAGATCGCAGTGTGATAACGGGTAACTGTTGTTCTCCTAACTCTGTGTTGCATAATAGATGACAGTGTCAAAGCTGCAAGGATCAAGGAAAGTTTAAGTTATTTTTGTAGATTTCACCATCATGTCTTTCAGTTACGATAACCTTTTACTCACCAGAGTAAGTGCAGAGGTATGAATGCAGAAACATCACTACAAAATAGTCCAACACAGCAAAAATGTTCAGACAGGTTTTAAACAAACCAAGAGTTTAACCACAAGATATTTGGAGGTCAAACTACAAGTTAGCCCAACTAAAATGTTAAAAGTAATAAGCCCTCATTTAGGGTTGAACAATTATGGAGAAAAAAAGATAATCATGATCAGTTTGATCAATATTGAGATCCTTATTATTCATTCATTTTAGGAGCAAGACATTTTTATTGCACTTTTGCATTCAAACAAAGCTCTTTGCATAAAAATAGGACTGATCCTTCTTTACAGAACATCTTAT
>OMNN01003030.1:0-10121 GCA_900302755.1 Chromis chromis | reverse complement strand
ATACTTCTGAGGAAATCAGACAAGCTGAGCTCATGAAGTGGAGACTAAAACTCATTTCAAGCAGCCATTTGCAGCAAGTTAGAATGAAATGAGATTCGCTCTACTAACATCAAGTTGTCTGTTTAGTTGTACAAATACTAAACGGTGCAATTACAAATGCGTGTAATTGGAAATTTATTAGTGCGTTTTTATCCAGTTTAGGAATTATAAGGTTACAGGTTCTAATCCTGTGTTTTCAGTTTTAATTCTATAAGGTTACCTTTCTGTATATACACTGTTCTGCTGGAACATTTTGGCTTTTCTCATCCGTGTTGATGAGACTTAGACACCCAAATAAACATTGTCCAAGAACAAGCACACTCCCTCATGCAAATGGTAATCCCAAACGTCTTTGGCCTACCCCCGCAGGAAAATGCACCCCACCACATGGCAAAAACATCAAACAATCAGGAACATCTTGAGGAACATGACAATGGTCCAAGATGTTGATTTGACCTCCAAACTTCCTAGACCCCATTCTGATCGAGCATCAACAGGATGCAGTGGAACAAGTTTGATTGACAGAGGCCCCACTGTACAACCCAGAGTACCCAAAGGATCCACTGCCAGCGTCCTGGTGCCAGACCCCATAGGACATCCTGAGAGGTCCTCTTGTGCCCAATGGTTTAGACCATTTTTGACCACATCAGGGGGACCAACACAATATTAGGCAGGTGGTCATAATGTCATGCCTGATCGGTGTATATTCCTAAAGCTTAAGTGTTCTACTTCTATGTTGCAATAGACTGGACAAACGTTTCTTGGACATTAACTCATTTGAATTCTGCAACTAAAACATGATTCCAGTGAAGCCTTATGCAGCTCTCAGTAGTACAGTCACTGTTTCTGAATCTCTGAATCTTCATGCTAACGTTGCACTCTTCACCTTTTCTGTAGAGAACCAGCTTTCTTCAAAGAGCTGCAGGCAACTCATGCTAAATTTCTCCACTAAATGCCAGCACAAGCTGTTTTGTGTGACTCCTCATTTCCCAGAATCTCTACAATGAAAGTGAAGAGTGCAAAGTTAGTCAGACATTTAGAGCCACTCTAATGGGAAATACAACAAGTTGAAGTAAACTGAAATTCTCCTTTTAAAGAACTGATAACGTTCATAGCAGAAGCTTCATACAGTAATTTTGTGGTGCAGGTTGTGTGGATCACTTTTTCAGTGGTCAGACAAAATAAGACAAAATCTAAAAGGCATCATTACGGCTTCTGAGAAAACATGAGTTGCATCTTTCACTTCTTAAAGCATTTTGTGGAGTGATTCCTCAATTAACCAAGACAATATACATTGCAATACAAACAACTTTATTAATCCCACTGGGGGCAATTTGTTGGGAGCAGCTTGTTGTGCACAAAAACACAGTAATATACAGCGTTTTTGTGCACAACACTGCGTTTTATGTACAACAAGCCCACAAAATAATTGGCAGATTAGATGACGATAAATATAATTGTTAGTTGCAGCCCCAGAAACGGCAGGAATCGGGGCCACTTTTTTTTTGCCAAAAGCATTTTTTTTATTATACACTGTACTGTGTAAAATACAGTGAGAGTTGAACTCTATCAGCAAAATGTGCCTATTTCCTGTTGGAAATGGGTAACAAGGATGAAATCTGTCTGTTTGGATAAATGAGCCTTGAAGATAAATACGTGCGGTCAGAGGTCAAACCTTTAACAGCATTTAATGGTGTACAAAAGGTCACCGTATCTGAGGAAGCCTTTTCCGTTCAGTAGAAAACACACACACACACATGCACACACACGATCATTCAGCGTCTTACAGTGATGAGATTTGTCACGTCATGTATAATGTAGTCACTATCATCTCCCAATAGAGTCCAGGAGCATAATCTTAATGTCATTTTTCATTCTAATAGCCTGAATGATGCATTTCTTCGTGGCTTCCTGCTGTTCTTGTTGTTCCATCAATACAGATGGGACTGGCAAGAGCGAGACAGGCCAATAAGTTAATCTCTGGACGTTTTCCAAGGACTTTGTGCATATTTGCCTGCCCGCCCGAGTGTGTAGATGTGTGTAAAACAGGGGGAAAAAAAGAGAAAAGATGGAGAGGGAGAGAACAAAGTAGAGGACTGACTGATCTGACAATCTAACACATCTGCCTTTTAGAGGAGCCTCGGCGAGAGCTTAGGAGGAGCAGAAGCCTCCAGAAAAGACAGGTGGGGATCTGATTCTTCAGTAGAAGCATCATCCTGCTTTGTAACTTCACCTTCTCCTCCTCTGGGTGTGTTTTTGTTGGCAGTCTTTCAGAGCATACCTTGGTTGTAGTTTCTCTTTTTAATTGTCACCAGTGCCTGCTTTGTCTTTAGAGATTGAGAGAACATATTGTTATCCCGACTTTAGCTGCTATCCCTCGTCACATTTTGCATCTTTTGGTATCTGTTGTGGTGCACTGGAAAGACATCACAGATTTTAGGAGGGGGATCAGTTTCTCCTCACTGTCTCTCGCTACAGGGAATTGTGCTAAACGCTAATTTATTTTCAACTATCCTGGGGCTAGAGTGGATTGTGGGAGCTGCTGTTTTTCTTCTTCTTATAACTCACAAGTTGATTTTTCTTTTTTGCTATTTGGGTTTTATAAAAGAAAGAGACGAGGCAATTTTTGCTGAAACAAATGAAGGAGGGAGGTTTGCTGCAGCTCCTACGCTGCTGGGAGTGATGGGGAATGTGGGTGTTTGCTCAGCGCGAAGGAGGCCGGCTGCTCCCGAGGCCAGCGGCTCTTCCCTCAGGTTGATATTTCAGCTCCCTCCTTCGCACCAGTGTTTTCTGTTGGCATCACTTCAGCTTGGTTAGCATGCATCATTCCCCCCCAACACCAACCACTCTCATAATCTGCACTCTTTTTGATCCGACTCGCTGCCTGTTTCCGTCCCTGGAGGTTCTGTCTCTGTGGGATCCCATGTTTCAGCTGTGGCTGTAGGAGTGTGAGCACTTCTGGGATTGCACTTTTAAAATTGGGGGTGGGGGTGTCTGTTCCCTTCTGACCAGCTTAGTAGACACAATGAAGGATCTATTTCAGTCTAAAACACTATAAAGTCTCGTGTGCAGCGTTATTTCATCTTGCAGCCAGTCTTGCTCCGATTTTTATTTTAGTTGACACATTCTAGCCGCAGTGTTTTTATATATATACTGAAAAAAGTCTTTATTGACACCACAGCAGCAAACCATTCCAACTTTATTAACTATATAACTGCTTATTCAGCGCAGGTCTCTATCAATACCTCAGCACTGCAGTGCAAAACCTAAACATATGCTGCTTCTAAGCATTTTTCACTGATTATTGTGCTCCAACTGCTTAGTGAGGCAGGACCCGAGCCAGGAGGCCGTCTGCATGAAAACTATGTGTGTTTTAGAGCTGAGCTGATCAACAGAATTAATCAGTCACCATTTAATATTTAATTGTTTCATTTGCTAAGTATTCTCTATTTCTACTTGTGATTTGCTGCTTTTCTCAGTTTCACACCTTAGTAAACTGAATATCGCTGTCAGACAAAACATGCCATTTCAAGATATTGACATTTTGTACATTGAATGATTAGTTGAAGTTATATACTGGAAAATTAGTAATAATGAATAATAGTTATTGGTTCACCATTAATGGCGCACCATTGTATGCATGTGCTCTCGCCTGAACAGGAAGAAATTGTGTTTGTTTTTCATCAAAGGACATAACATCCTTCCGATATTGAAAATTCCTATAATAACATTGTTTCACCATTGAGAGATTCAGTGTTTTCAGTTTTCTTTTTTAGTGTGACTCTTTTTTTTTATTATACTGTATAGCCATCATAATGGAAGTTGTGGGCATTGAAATTGGACAGTTTCCCAGCGTGCAGAGTATAAAGATGCAGCGTTAGAGGCTGTTTGCAGGAGATCTGAAAAAATGTAAGAGCTTTGCTGATTGCGTTATTTTCTGGGCAGGAGACGGCGACACTTGGGGTGTTTCAGAATGTGTCATGGAAATGTCTGACAATAAAACAGGCTTCCTCAACAACCATTTTATAACATATTAGAGGGCTTTGTAGCAAGGCAGGAACAAATTCACAATAATAATTAGCACCAAACACGTTGAAAAATCACTTGTTGCCATTGTGACGCTGTGTGAGCTACCAGCTTCATGCGTCCTTTCATGATGCCTCATCACATTTACAGTCTCAAGAAAATACTCTCCAAAAATGAAAAGATCCAGAGTGGAAACGGAAACGTCTTGATACGATGACGAGCTGCCTATAACTGCGAAAACAGAAGCGCTATTGTTGTTCAATATCAACTTCGATTTTGACCTTGTCAAGGTTGGTTACTATGGCAACCGGAGACAGTTACTATGGCTTGTTGCCAGTCAGCATCATTTGAGGGTGGTGAGGGAATTGAGGTGGGGAATATGTGTGCGTCTCTCTCTCTGTCGCCTGCTGAAATGAGCTTTAAGGGGAGGAAGAAGCCAGTGTTGGGGAGAGAAGGAGCTTGTAGCACATGAAGATCAGAGCGATGGGAGGCTCGTCATGGGTGAAATGACAGACAAGGCTGCCAGAGAGGAAATATGAAAGCAAACGGAACAACAAAGGGTTCAGAGAAGAGTGACTTCTATTAGTGGAACGAGGAAGGAGAGTGAAATGTTTTGGTGGAAGTCAATTACAGCCGCGGTTCAGTGGAGTAATGAGTCTGTCCGTGTCTCATGCCTCTGTATCCCTCTCATTAGCTGGCACTGGAGGACAAAAACACTGTTTTGACAACTCCGGTTTCTACGTGTGTTTGTGTGCATGAAGCAACAGCTCAGCAACAGCAGCCTCGCGCTGTACGTCCTGCAGCATCCTGGTAGAAGTTAGACTGGACAGGATAATAAGTGTGAGGCCGTGTCTGTATTCGGTACCATCTCTGGAGCTGGTGTGTTTTTTCATGACTCATTCAGCCTCTCAGCTCCCAGTCTTCCTTTCTGCTCATGTTCCTCCTTTACAGCTTATTCACCACTGATGGTTGCCCCCAGCAACATGCTCAAACTGAGTGACATTTTGTTAGTGGCAAGACACTGTATCAGATACGTCCTTCTAGAAACGATGCTCATTTTGAAAGAAAGTCATTGTGATCTGCCAGGATGGGAAGTAGTGCTGTTGGTGGCAAAATTATTTGGGCTTTGATGTCTGAGGCTGTGATTTGTATCCAGTCTCAGATTTGTTCATGAAATTTTTTTTTCATATATGTATATTTAACCAGGACAGGAATCTTTTTCTAGTCTATTGTGGCCATGAGAGCTCAAACACAGTACCTCAGAAAAGAGATCCAAAAAGACCAAACAAAAGCAAATGGAAAAAACGCAAAACCAGTGGACAACCAACCAAACAACTGACAAAACAGAAGACACAAGCAAATATAGAAATGACGCAAATAGCACAGTATACCATGGAAATGAACTACGAGTCAGTCAGTGTTCACTACTTTTTAGAGTTTCATGGCATCACAGTAATGCAGACATTGGTTTGCAGTATTCATTTATCTGTAGAAATTGAGAGATGAGCATGTTTTTTTGGCCCGTTTTTTCTTTTAGCCAACATCACATGACTGACAAGTTTGTTTCGTCTTACACATAAAAAGAGAAACAAAGTTCACATAAAGGAGCTGGAGGAGTTCAGGAAGCACAGACCACAGAACTTTCACCGAGGAGACAAAGCTTCCAGTCCTGTGTTTTGTGGCATTTTCACTCACTGTTTACTTCCGTTTTCACTCGTTGTTTTCTGTCACTGTTTGCTTTTGTTTAAGTACCAAAACTACTTGGTTAGGTTTAGGAAAAGATCAGGTTTGGATTAAAATACACTCATGCAAACAATTTTTAGTTGTTGTTTATTTCTAGTCTCTGTTCTGTATGCTACAAAACTGCTTTGTTGACTCTAGGCATCAAAACAACTTCATTAGGTTTCAAAAAACATCAGGTTGAAAATCCAGCTGTGCAAACACGAAACACAAAACTCTGGTTGTATTCTTACATTTCCCAAGAATAGCTCCTTAAAAACAGTAAGCATCCTTAAATTTTACAGCTCTTCTTGCGCTATGGACCAGTGTAGCTATTAAACATTTTATTTAGTGAGACTGGGATGTCCACAGAGAGCTTTATGAGCAATTTGTATTTTGATATTTAGTTTATTTCCAAATGCTGTGCATGTGTTGTCAAATTAGTGAAGATGTTTCTTCATTTGCTTGCATTTCATCTGTTCGTGTGTTGAGCTCTCTTGGCCACTGTACGAACCTTAAAATCAGGGGTTTTATACTGTAGGGAAAGAACATGACTGTAGGAAAACAAATTAGTGTGAAATGCATCTAAAGCTGAATGCATTTTATCTATACCGGAACATGAAGAAGCATTTCTCTGATGCTGGCAAAACTGTCAGTATGCAGGTTTGCAGAATGGAGGTGATTGTTGACAGGCAAGACAAGAAAAACAGTCTGTCTGTGGGTGTGAGGTCAAAGTTTAATTTGTGTGTTCCGATGATTAACTTAGGTGGAAGATGAATGTTGTTATTTCAATATAATGAGAAGAAACATGTAATTAAAAAATGATAAATGTGTTTGCATCGCGGGCGTGTGTCGTTATCACCTTCCCACTGCCTCAAATATACTGAACGCTGGAAATAATAAACTTTTCTAGCATCTGAAACAGGGTAAGTGGGTTGATCCAAGCACATGAAAGGAGACCTCGGTGCATGTTTGAGTCTGCGTATGTGGGGATGACGCAGCCGGTGTCTTTGAACAGCTGGAGTCATGAAACAACAGAGAACCGGTGGGCTTCAAACACGGAAGGGCAGCGGAGCTTTTGAAATGTGGCAAGTGAGGATCTGATCAAAATGTCACACTGTCAGAAGAAGCCAGAGCAGCGAGGAACCTTTGAGTATAAAAGCTTGTTGCAGAACTCTTATACTGACTCTTCATTAGTACAATTACACATGTACACAAACGTGACATGGTTATTAGGCCATAATGATGAAATCGGTCTGCTGGATATATTTTTTTTGTTCTTTGGCCCCCAGTTTGTTTCACATCACTTTTGTTTGCACTTGCTCTCTTGTCTTGAACACAGTGTCGACATGTGCAGTCAGAAAGGCCAACTGTGCTGCAACAAATAATTGTGTTTGATGAGGCTGGAAGCAGCACTTCAGGAAACTGAACCCTGGACTGTATAGCATAGCCGGCCTTTAAATCTGTGAACTACCTCAGCTGACTGCACCGCTTTTTCAGACCTGCTTACAATTACAGTTCTAACAATATGTCGCATTTCACACCTTTTGCTCACCTGATAAGTGAATCTATGTGGAAAGTTGTACATACATGCAGTTGTTCTTGTTTTGCTGCAGTGTAAAAACTCTGGGGGACAAACTAAAGCATGTTTAATTACATTTTGTCCATGCAGCCCTGCAGTAGTGTCCTCACATCCTCCAGCAAGGCAAAGAACAGAACCAAACTTGTGGCAGGATTGATTGCATTTCTGGAGCAGCACCCAGAGCTCTGTTCAGATAAATACTCACTTATTGTCACTAGATTATCTTTGAATCTCAGAGGTTCTTGTGCTGGCAGTTGAATACTGATTCAGAATGTGTAGATGTTTGTGTAGCCATCGCTGCTGCTTTATCCTCCAAACATCAGTCCAGGAAGAGATTTGATCCATTTCGATAACGACCAGTTCCATCTGCTTAAATATGAGAATATGTGGGAGTTTTTTTGTGGAAAAAAAACAATCTTTGCAGGAAATTTTGATATGTAAAAGGAACGCAAAAGTAAAATAAAGTTCCACTGTTGCTTTATATCCTGCTGGGGTGCTCCTTTTAATAAAATTTGTGGTCACATCCACTGTTTCTCATCAACCTTAACTGATTTTAAGTGGACAGAGAGGAGCATGTGTGTGTGTGTGGGGGGGCTGTGTAAGAAGTGTTGACAGGACTCCCATTATTAGAATCCTCCCTCTGTGTGCATCCGACTCCCGCATTCCCGTCTGCGTCAGTTTCCAAAGTCAGCTGTTGTTTGTATCCACACAGAAACTACCCCTCCCCAGCTCTAATCAGGTTTAGCTCAGAGGTGCTCTCACCTGATTTAAGTCCACGCTGTTTATCTTAGGGGTGAAATATCAAGGTGAGGTTTTGTTCATACTCAG
This sequence comes from Chromis chromis, assembly GCA_900302755.1. Taxonomy (NCBI): domain Eukaryota; kingdom Metazoa; phylum Chordata; class Actinopteri; family Pomacentridae; genus Chromis; species Chromis chromis. The sequence goes on along the minus strand of OMNN01003030.1, from coordinate 1,927 downwards.
AATGACTCCTGGTTTAATGGGATTAACGTTTTTTTGTCTTCACCAGGCCATGAGAAGATATGAAAATATGTATTTTTGAGAAAACAAAAGACTGGCATTTGGCATTTTGAACTGCCATCTCAATAAACTGCTCTTAGACAGTGAAAGCAACTGTTTTTACATTTTTATATTTTTGGGGGCGTTAGATGAGAAGATTTCTAATAGGCTCATATCTGACCATTTAGCCAGCAGCTAACTGGCGTAGCTTAGCACAAAAGCTGGAATCTTTGTACTGATTTTGTAAAGGCTACACAAAATGTTAATTGGTGAACTTACAGGTAGCAGAGCTAAGCCATTTCCAGTCTTTGCACTGAGCTGACTGGCTGTAATTACATATCAAATGGACAGATATGAGTATCCAAAAGGTGAATAAGGATATTTCCTAACTGCTCCTTTAAGACTCAGATTGTACATGTTTATAATATTTTGCTTATCTGAATTTCTCTGGTCGTTTGAAGCTGCAAACTTTACTTCTCTCATCACTGCGGAGCGGCAGCTGCACTGACATCAGACAAGGTGACACCTACTGCTGTGGCGGATGTGTTCGCCATTTGGATTACAGGGATAATCCCTTTATTATTTGGCAATATGTTACCTGAGTCTGGTCCGACCTCTACAGACGATGCAATCGTGTGATCACAGAGGTTGTTTGTGCTCTCTGTGAGTGTGCGTTTATGTTCAGACGTATGTCTGTATGTGTGTGTGTGTGTTGTTTATGTGCCATTATCCACAGAGATGATAGTTTTGCCTTTTCTCCACATGTGAGTTATTGCCTAAACTAAGACACGGTGATGTGATTTTTGCCTGCGATTTGATCAATAGACAAAATTACCGCAGCGTCCCAAAAGGCCAATGTTGTTGTGTGGTAATGGAAATGCACTGCCACATGAGCAATGCTTTCTCCCAAAGTAATCCACATTGATTTGTGGGGCCACTTTGATAAATTGAGGGGGTTTTAGGTTTCGTGTTGGTCCATTGCACAGTGCTCACCTCCCTCTGTGTTGTTGTTGCTGTGTGTGTGGGTGGGTGTTGGAATTGATGCCTATGGATCAGTCTACAGTATAAACTCCTTTAGGGCCCTGTGGAAAAAGTAGCTAAATCATTAAAAGTTTGTATTTTAAGCCGTTTCTCTCTTTGCATTCACATTTTTTTGACCTGCTAAAAAAAGAGATTCTCCTGCACGGGATACTTGATTGTCAACCTGCTATTTTCATATGCTAATGATTAGTTTGTGGGTGACAGTCCTTATTAATATTTATGAAAGTGTGGGGGCTCATTTGTGCATTTATTTGTTACAGCAACATGCAGTTCATAATTCAAAGCAGAGGAAGTAGGTGAAAAATGTCTTTTTATATTTAGGTTTTATAAGGGGATTCAGCTGGAGCTCCTGTAGGTGGGCTGTGTTTTTATCGCCACTGCAGCTGTGACCCGGTGTTTTCTCTGAGTAGCAGGAAGGTGTTCGCTCCGATAAAGAGATTAAAATTCTTTTGAATGCGGAGAATGCGCGTGAGTCAGCTGACGTTTAGCGTATGCGTCGGATAATGCTGTATTCAGGTGTTTTGCAGACAACATTGTAAAGGGACAGAAATTAATTGGGGCAGAAATGCCCTTGAAAGTTAATCACACAGCCGTGAAATTAAAAAATGAGGGGGCAAACAATGCACAGCTGCACAGAGCCAGCAGTGGAATAAAACGCTGACTCCACCCCAAAGCACCAACTGCATGAAGAACAAACAAAACAACTAAAAACTGAAACCTGGGACAGAGATGGGATGAATGGAATTATCAGTTTCCGTTAGGAGTAGTTGAAATAATAACATTTTAGATTACAACTTGCATTTTTGCACATACGTGATGCAAATACTAGTAGATTGTTTCATGTAGTTAT
>OMNN01003023.1:10890-26395 GCA_900302755.1 Chromis chromis | reverse complement strand
CTCTATTGGAGTCACATACAGGGGCTAACATAGCTGAAGTGCTAAAGGAAGATATTTTTCCTACAAATAAAAGATCATATTATTTGGTAATAATTTGTCTGTAGCTCATTTTGATTTTAAAAAAAAATCGTGAGAAAATCGTATCGTGAACAAAAAAATCGTGAACCGTATCGAGTCGTGAGTTTAGTGTATCGTTACATCCCTAATGAGGACTATGCATTCTGTTCTTCTCTACTTGCTACTAGAAGTGAAAGCACCATAACTGTAGTTTGTCTTTCCCTTAACAAAACCACTCTTTGCAGAAAAGGTGTTCGCTGTATGTGCCAACACTTGGTTAAGTGATTGGGTGTTTCAAATATGACAGAGAATGAAAGCCACAGGAGATGTACATTTCTAACAAAAGACAGAGCCTGACAGGAAAGGTAACCAAGAAATACCTGTGTGTGTGTGTGTGTGTGTGTGTGTGTGTGTGTGTGTGTGTGTGTGTGGTATTATGTAAAACCACTGCCCTGCTTGGAATTTTCAGTTTACTCACAGAAGATGAGAACGGTCAAATTTGAGATTTATGTAGAAGAATACATATAAACCTGCTGGATTTGTGAAGTAAAAGAACACGAGGCCGTCACCACGTTGTAGCTCCAGTTCATGGTCTTATGAAAGAGTCACAGCACTCAGATCCAAACAAAACAAGAAGATCAACATCATGTTTGTGCTTCTGTCCAAGAGTACATGACAACACTTCTGCATGTCGCCAAGAATCTAATAGACGCAGCTGAAAGGCCACTTTTTATATATACATATATGTCCTTCAGAGAGGGTGTCTGAACTGGGTGTCATATTATTGGCAGCTGTTCACAACATCAGTGTCTGAGTGTAAGTCAGAAAAGACCATCAGCTCACCTGCAGATGTCACATAAAACCTATAATTTATTCATTTTTCAGTAAAATTTCAACATAGTAAAACGCAGCTTTAGAAAACACGTGTGACTTCAGCTGTCCGCAGGGTGAGTGGACACGAGGGGGAGACGTATTGCTTTGTGGTTGACGTTTTTTTGTTTGTTTTTTCATTTACAACAGATAAATAATAACAACATACCAAACATAGGCATATATTTACACATCAACAATATTACAATAGTACAAAGCCTTCAACATGTCCTCTCTTGCATTGTGAACTTTGTGTTTTGTCTTTTTTTTTTTGTTTCATCATGCAAACAGGTTTTAAACAACACTGCTTTAAAAAAACCTTAACTTTACACACTCATGACAAATGTCTGTTCAAACGCTGAATACAGCCTCCTGTTGGTTTCCTCTCAATCACAGCCTTCGACAGCAGCAGAAAGAGTCGAGCGTCATCGCACTGAGCCGCTCTTGTGCTGCCCGCAAGTGGCCACAAAACACAAACAAGTACTTTTACATTCCAGTGTTGCAGCTTCAAACCACAAAGCGTCTTTGCTTCTCATGTGTGCACTTCTACATTGTTGAATCTCTGAACATGGCACGGAAACCGAAACATTTTGTCACCAGTAAAATACATAAATAAACAATATATTACAATAAATAACTAATATAACAATTATTCTGCTCTTTGAACAGTGTGTGTGTGTGTGTGTGTGTGTGTGTGCATCATGTACAGGTTTATAGTAAAAATGACTACCACAAGGCCTTCATATGACACTGAATATGAACAGATCATGGCTCTGATTTTTCAGCTCTAGCAGTTCAAGAATCACTGGCTTGGTTTCACAGAAAGCATGTTTGAAATGGAATTTTGAAGAGAAGAAATAACAGAGTTCCTGTTTGCAAAAGCAATAAACACAGTGTAGTTATTCACTTAGAAGTTGCCGCTCCAGCATCACTTGTGACCAGTAGCGAACGACGGCTAATGTTAGCAAACTTTAGGTAAACACAGTGCCACTGGTGCCACTTGTACTACTGTTACAACAACAAAGAGTTTTAGCTCAAATGCCTAACAGTGAAGCATTAACTGACAACTGTGTTTAGAAGCCACAGTAGCTGTCGCTCAGCAAAAGTCACTGTTAGTTGGACTTCTTTAGTATGTTTAGATTTTACATCCACAAAACATGTAAATGGCTCAAATGAGATCACAATTGGAATTAATACATTTTGTGGACAGAGCATCTGCAGAAAGTGTAGGTTGTTGAGTAGTAAAAGTAGTTTTTTAATGCAGCTAGAAGCTGCTCATAACACAATAAATATGTTTAAAGTGACTCTTCACTTTGCCGTCTTTGAAATTTTAGTTTCAATGAACCAAAGCTGCTTTTGGCACTGCAACAATTTGGGAAATTGAGGTCATCTCTTGTCCATTTAATTGGTTGTGATCTGCTCTGCTCGGCAAAGCGTTGAAATGACAATGAATGAAGAACACTTGTGGCAACACTTCTACTGTATTGCACTTCATCCCACCTCCATGTTTACAACTATCCAAACAATGCAACATATGCATTACTATGTAACACTTAGGGACATCACCGCTGGATGTTTCCTCCTACTCAGCAGAAATGTACCCCTAAAGTGACCGGCTAGGAATGAACAGAGAGGACAAAAACTAAAAATTAAAAAAACACCAATAAGGTCTGCCAAGCATGGTGCTTACCTTAATTTGTATTCATCATAATCGCTATCATAATCCGTAAATAATTCCCTTCGTCCCATGCTGCATTCCTGTCCTGTGACTAGAGTGAGCCACAGTAATAATTTTCTGACTGGTCCCTCAGTAATTTGAATAACAAACAGATGCTTTGGCATCTTATGGCCGTGTCAACAAGAACATGTTGCCACAATCTGAGATGTGATTGGATTCAGAAAGGATTTCTTTCGAAGAGAACGACAGTTAAAGTGATGAATAATTTATGGATTGAATTCCTAGTCAGAAATTTTATTATTATACTGGAGGAAGTCTGTGTCCTTGTGCTTCCATTATTCTGTTGGATCTTACAGACAGTATACATGCGACCACCTCTGAATGAAGTGATCTTTTCAGTCAGTAGGAATCAATCATCCACGTCCAAGCCTCCTCACGAGCATCATTTTGTGGAATAAAGGTGTTATTTTAACTTCTGTGATGCAGTACTCTGACTAATCTTTGTTAGCACAATAAACCTCAAGGACTAAAAAAAAATAGGAGGAAAAAAAGAAAATAACTCTATGCTGAGGCTGTGTTTCCATAGCAACCCGACATGGGATACAATCACACACCCTGAACTCAGTCATCATAATGTCTCGCGTCTGTGAGGAGTCAGATCGGCTTTACATGATCAAGGACTAGACGTCACACCACTGCTTGTTCAAGGAAATCAAACTCTGTGACAAAAAAGACACTGATTCCTAAACAAACCAAGAGCTCAACAGTAAATCTGTGCTGCAAGACTCGACGTGACATTGGGCACTGAAAAATGTATAGGTCCATATTATATACAGTGTAAAATTATCAGTATCTATTCACACGAAAACATCATAAAGAGGAGTGCATGAGAAGTGTCGGGCTAAAAGTCAACCAGGACTTTAAAATGAAAATGAAAACCAATAACTGTTCATTATTTATCAAACTCTGACATGTTCAGGAGCGCTTTAGTGTTTCAAATGTCAGTCAGTCGGTGAAACCCTCTCGCTATGCTTCCTTCACATGCTAGGTACAAAACACTGTTAATGTTGCACACACTGTGGCTGTATAGTTTCAGCTGAAAGAAAAAGTCTCTGTAAGAAAAGTTAAAACAGCATGTGAAGTGCTAGCTTACACAATAACCAAAAATAGCTAGGCATCATACACACAAATAACTATAGCATCTATCCTGGATATACATGTAGCACTGGGCAAATATGTACTATGTAGATGAAATCATGTCAGACCATCCGTGGTGCAGATTTTTCCCCAAAGGTTATAATCAAATAAAATTCCTCTGCAGATGTTTTTGTGTTTGTAACTGAAATGATGAGGAGGCTATCAAGTCCTTGTTGACCTTCAGGAGGTGAGATGAGACATTGACAGAAATAAAGGAACATTCCACCTGCTAAACAGGCTCATAAATAACCAAATCACAAGAACAGAACAAGGGCATACTCAGTCCAATAGATACTGTACAAACTAATTACAGCCTCCTCTGCTCTCTGTCTCCGTTTGGCAAATCTCCGTCTTGCTGCACAGATTTGGTTCCTGTAGAAAGTTCACAGGGCGAGTTTATAAATCCTTTATAAGCACATGTTCAGTGCAAGAGAGCCTTTAAAGAACAGCTGCGTCTTCACGGGTTTCGTCAGAGCACACCTCATCGTCCATTTGGCACCACTGCTGCTTGACATTTTGCTGTACAAAGCGTCCTCTGTGTCACACAGTGGCAGCATTTCCACCGCGCTGCATCCAGTGTGTTTTTGTGTCTTTACTTCTGAGTGTATTTGTGTGTTTAGGCGCGTGGCTCCAGTTTGTGTGACAGTTCAAAAAGCGTCTGCTGATTGTCGATGATGTGCAGGTAGTGAACGCTCGACCTCACCTCGGCACTGTCGACCCCAATAACCTCGTTGCCTAAGACAGACACAAAACACGTGCATTAGTCAAACACAAGAGTTTTCTGGTGGACTCAAGAACACACACACACGGACACACATTTAATACAAACAGACTGTATTATGGCCACATGAAGAAAATAAAAGACTGTCTGGAAATGGTTGCTTAGAAACTGAGAGAGAAAACTGAGTGGGAGAATCAGGTAAAGGTGTAGTACACTAACTCAACTGCAGATGGCAGTAGATTCCTGACAATGAATGGGTCCAAACATCAATATGTCATCAACACTTAACAGTTTGTTGCATTAAGTCAATGAGCCAAAAGAGCCCTTATTCCTGAGACTGACCTCTAATTTGTGATGACTGAATCATTTGCACCAGTTAAATTCACATGGAAATGAGAAGACTCACCTGGTTGGTCGCTTTGGCAGTGACGAATCATTCTCACTGTGTCTGCGATCATATGCTGTTGGTTTTGAAAAAGACATGATGCATTAGTGCAATATGAAATTGTCAAGTTTTTGGGCAGTTTGTATTGCAACACAACAACAACTGGGGCAGCACTGTGGCGTCACTTGTCACCTTATGAACCACGACCTTATATTTTTAATGGATAAATGACAGTAAACTTGCAACAGTTTCACTTTTAGTAAGGCTGGACTGAGGTCAAAAGAAAAGCAGTCAAGAAGAAAGCATGGCAATCTTGCAATATGGAGGTCAGTCTCAGCTTTTCATCATAGTCAGCTTGTTGACAAATCTATAAGACAAATAAGATCTATCTATCCATCCATCCATCCATCCATCCATCCATCCATCCATCCATCCATCCATCCATCCATCCATCCATCCATCCTCAATTATGCTTTGCATTTTAAGTTTTCTGTACTGATGAAAAAATAAATGGTCTGCACTTAGGCAGCGCTTTTCTAAAAGGGCTGAACAATTAATCAATTTCATTTTCAACCTGGTCTGAACCAAGATTTAAACTGTTGTGTCAATAGTTTTACAAATTCACGCTGTTCTCCTTGTTTGACATTTAGACATGACAGTGTCACGTGCCGTAATGCTCCATTACATGTTTTAAATCTATTGCACAGCGAATATTGAACTGAAGCTTGACTTCAGTTGCTATCACTCATTCACCCACACCAGTGGTTTGGAGCTGCCATCCAATCAGCAATCTGAACTTCAGGTTCACCATCTTGCCCTTGTGGAGGAGCAGGAGACTAAACCACCAACCTTGCAATTAGTGGACAACCTGCTCTACCACCTGAGCCACAGTCATTCGAGATTAGCTAGCCTGTGATGTGGTGCATTCACATGGCAGAGGATAGAAAGGGTTCCTCTACTACAATATACTATGGAAACTACATACACCACAAACCCAAACACTACAGCCTTTAAGATAAAACAAACATCCAGATATCATGACCTTGATATCATCGATACCACACGTCTCCATTATCCTACACTTAAAAAAAAATCCTTAAATGTCATAAAAAACTCAAACACTGGAAGACATTACAGAACTGACTCCACTCACCAGCTTCTCAAAGTTGACCAGGTTGTCATGGAAAGTCTTATTTCCCTCATGGATAAAAGTGATATCTAAGAGGAGTAGACAGGCATGGTAAGTTTTCATTCAGTGTTTTTATATGTGAGTGTGTGTGGAGGATTTAGAGAGGATACCTTTCAGAAGAAGAGGCATGAAAGGGATCTTAGGAGGTTTCATCCTCTTGAAGGCTTCTCTATAGGCTTTGTGGTTCAGAGATGGATCCTGCAGAGAGACCGAGGAAGAGGGAAAGCAGAGTAGAAGAAAAGGATTGGAGAGATTTAAAGTTTTGATCATGAAATCAAAAGAGGAGCACGTTTCAAGCTCTGCATGTTTCTCGATCTCTGTTCACCAAGTCTCACCGTGATGAGCTCCAACTCTGAGAAAAGCTTCTTGAACTTCCCTGGACATTTCTGCAGGAGAGGAGAGTGTTTGGTCAGAACCGGATTTAAAATACAAAGCATATGCTTAAATAGACTAAATGCAACAACACACACACACTCACCTCCCAAGTTTGGTTGAGACGACTGACAGCAGCTGTGTTAAGACCCATGATGATGGCAAATGCAGAATTCAGATTTCTCTGGGCTTTACAGCTAAATGCCAAACAGGAAAAAAAGGTGACAAATATTAAAATGAAGAGAAAAGGTCGTGTGTGTGATAAATCCACTTTTGTTTGGGCTTATGTCAAGATGTGTTCTTACTGAGCTGCGATCTTGATGAACTTCTTGAGCAGCTGCACTCTCTTGTTAAGCGATACACACATGAGCACCTCGGACATGACCCACTGCTGGACCTCGTTACAACGCTGGAGCAGGACTGAGAGCGCTGCTGTGTGGCCAGAGCCAGGAGCACGGCTCAGAGTGTAGTACACCAGCTCCTGCTGCATGTGGACGGAGGGAAGAGTGTGTGTGAGATACATAAAGCGTTTAAGGAAAATGCACAAAATATGTATTCCTTCTGAGATCTTGGGTACCTTGCTATCATTTTCATTACTGATCTATGTTACCGTTCCTTATTAAGTTTTTTGATAAATCATTTAATCTCCCAGTCAATATTTTTCATAGACCATCTAAGCATTGCTCCAACTAGCCCCCCAAAATTAATTTGCAGTCATATAAAATACAGAAAAACAAATAATCCTCACATTTGAGAATGACACTCAAATTCCTAAAAGTACAATCCACGTAACAATGTGAACCCCTTTTCAGACAAGAGTTTATTTCCATTACTCTGGCGACATCTGAACATGTCAGCTTCATGTCTGAATGAACACCCTGGTCACTATCTTAGTAGGTAACATTTACGTTTCATTTTCAACATGGTACAAGCTTGAACTGCATTCAGTGACATAAACAGATAACAGACAATATTAGGCCGTAGTCAATTTTGAGCAACTTTTTTTTTACACATTTCAGCACCAATATTGGTCCAAAAGTACACAGTTTACGTGCCAAAATCATTGTTCTACAATTTCACATGCATTAAAAAAAAGACGTAACTGTGCTAAAGACAGAGTTTGTAACTGGTTGAATTAACAAGACCCATCGGTTTTGACCTGTTTTCAATAACCACGTACGGGACGTGACTAACTTACTTAAGTAACTACCAAAATATGGAACTACCCAAGTAATAATGAAAACACATTTTAAGTTTTTGTAGTTAGATAAATTATCATTACACACAAACTAGACTATTAGTTATTTGGACAGTTTGATCAGCTTGCAATTGCTTAGACTCACTCATTTGTCTTTTTGTGCATTCTTACACATTATATGTCACTTGATGTAATGTCCAATCTCAATGTGTATGACAAATGAAAGAATGCCGTCACTTAAACAGATTGATGAAGCCAGCAATGGTACATATCCCCTGTCTGTAAAGGGCTTAAGATGCAGCTACGTGTCTTGCTCTGAGCTGAGCTTAACCATTTTCACAAGAAATATTCCTGAAAGCTGCTCAGCTGCAAGCTCAGCTGTACTCCTGATCCAGCAAGTCTTGTAGAGCATTTGCATCTTTAATGCTTTATGTTCAAGCAATCGCTGTCATAAATATGAATTTATTATAAACTGTGTGAACCCAGCACATGCATATAATTGTGTGTATGTGTGAGTGCATACCTCGTGGATGGATTTAAAGAGGCTCCAGTCCAGGTGTGTGAGAGCAGCTGCAACATCCCAGGTGTTGATGCCTAAAAGTCGAACCGGCCTTCTGCTTAGCTCAGCACTGTCTGTTAAAGGAGGCTGCACATACAAACACACAAAAGAAAGTTAACATAGTGCACAGAATGACAATGTACGCAAAGAAATCCAATATATACACACAGATACTGTCTGTGTATGGGAATAGGGCTTTCTCTAAATAAGCAAAACAATACCTCACCTTCACTACAGACTACAGGATAATGAGGCCAGCGGGGATTTAAACACAACACATCAGTAATAAGAAACAATACTGCACAGAGCCATTAGATCAAGTGCTTCCTGTCTACAAACAAGCAGGACTGAAAGCTGGGAGGTGATTTTTACAATATTCCTATAATTGTTTTGTCTGACTCTAGATACGGGTCACTACATCAACTGCAACTCTGCATTTCTGTGTGTGACAACTGAAGTTAAGTCAGCAGACAAAAGGCCCAACAAACCTTAACATAACATTACTACCAGCCTGCTTCCTAGACAATAAATATGTTAAAATGGTTTGACATGGAAGATTTACTGGTTTGCTAAATATTTCAAATCCAGAAAGAAACCAGAACCCCTAACACTGCATTTTCTAAAATGCCCAATAGTGTAATCTTATTTAAGGATTCACAACTGAAGCTCCACTGTGAAAATCATGCCATTACAGAACCACACATTGCCCTGATACAGCACTTTCCAATCCTGTCGTCACGGATGAGCAACAGCACAATAATTGTGGCTCACACCTTTTCTCTCCTATTGAGTCAGAGTTAATGACAATCACCTGGCCTGAGTCTCTCCGGCTTGCTTATGACTCACCATCATACTGAAAATGTGTCAGTCAGGGAATTAGAATATTCGTTTTAATGCCTGTCTGAAAAGATTCTCAGTCATCCAGGTTGTTTTAGTACTTTTTCATTCCTGATTTACCCAAAAGATGATACAGAAGCTACCAGCAATATCAGTGGGATCAAATGCCTAAATAATAAACTTTAAGAGATCGTGATTCGCTTTGGACTTGCAAGATGCATCTTTAGCTTCTATCAGTGCTCATGAAAAACAGGGGAATGGCAAAAGCACAAACAGAGCAGGACATTTACATACCAAGATCTCAGTGAGATCCCTGCGACAGGCCACAAGCTTTCCCTGTGGGGTCAGAGACTCTGAATATACACAGTCACTGGGCTGTAACACCCTCCGCTCTGCAGAGACAAACAAAGGAGAGAGAAGGAGGCAGAGCTGATGATGATGATAATGATAGTTTAGAAGAGTGTAGAGCAGTGATTTCCAACCAGCGAGGACTGGGTTGTAATTCTGCAGTTGCCAAGCAGTATATAGAAGGCTTGAGTAGTAGCTCACTCGATAGTTTATATTAAGGCACGCATATTCACCATTACCTACTTGCTTACTAGCATGCATATTAGTAGCATGCTGACTCTTTATTCGTCTTTATAGAGCACTTATTAATGCTTTATGCTGCATGACCATATTCAAAAACTATTCTACTGTCTTGTAGTTGTAGAAAATGGCCATGCAGAAACATTAATAAGCATTAGTAAGTGCTTTAGAAAGACTACTAAATTGTCATTATGCTACTAATATGCATGCTATTTAGCAGCTAGTTAGTGGTGAATATGTGTACCTTAATATAAAGGTTACCCCGCAAAATTTAAAAATCTGAAATTGCTTGAAAAATTACTTGGGTAAGTACACAAAGAAGTCTCCACAGCTATGGGTAAATAGTTCAAACAGACATCTTTAAGTAATGCATAAACTGTTGACATTAGCATAAAGTAAGAGATACATGGTTAAATACTTAATATAGCTTGAAGGTACGAATGCAAACCTGACCAAACTAACCTAACCTACAAAAACATTGTTACAATATCAACTTTTATGCCATTATTTCCTTTAAATGTCATCCAGTTTCTACTCCTTTCACAAACACATATCAGGAAAATGACAGGTACTGACAGAGTACTTGATTATATGTGACAGGTCGTGATGCCCTTCAGACAAAAAACAATGGTGTAGAAACATTGCTTATATTACTGTGTTGACCACAAGTTGTGCATGCACTTCTTTGTGTGTTTGTACCTCCAGTGTGCGACACCACAGCGAGCACCATGTCTTCTTCAGCTCTGTCCATCTTCAGACCCACAATCCGCAGAAGCTCATGGGCCTCCAGTGAGGGGTGCGTGTGCACACTTAGGTAGGAGTCGGCACTCACATACACGCAACAAATAACTGAAAAATACATAGAAAATGTTTCCAGAAAATGATCAAAACCAAACATGAATTGTTGTAAAATCAGAATAACGCAAATGCAGAAAAAACTCTCTAAAAAGAGAGACTTGAGTTCATTTTTGCCAAGTACTTGAGCAGTGAAAAAATACTGAATACACTGTATTTAAAAAATTTGCATGTGCAGAGACTGTCATTATGCATAATTGCATACAGTTTTGGGCAGTGTGTTGTGTGCAGTAAATGTGTGTGCATGTGTTTGTGTCTGTTACTTACCCTCTCTAGTCTCGTTCTGTGGACTGCGGAGCTGTAAACAGTTTTCCTTCAAACTCAGCTGCTGATACATTTGCTTGCTCTGACAAGGGGGAAGTAGAAGACATTTGAGGACTTGAAATACTTTACTTACTCTGCACAAGATATTGTTAGGTACTGGTAATATCTGTAGCAGCACCTATGCTACTATATGAATTTGAAAAGTTAGCTTCAGCATCTTATTTTAGCTTCTTGAATGATTAGATGTAGTTAAGAATCTATTCAGCCCACTTCTAGTACTTAAATTTACATGTTACGGAAAGAAAGGCAGATTGTAAATACTCTTTCACACATACCTTTTGGTTTGGAGGGCAGTCATCCACTGTGCTACAAAAAAGAAGCACACGTAGCAGTGATGAGGAATGTAGGTTAGCGAAATACAAAAGAAACACAGTGACAGGTAGTTTTTCACACATCTCATGGCAATCGCATTCAACAAAGTCTTCATGTAGAGACAAATGCACTTACTGCCGACGACGCAGTAGTTTCTGAAACTCCTTCAGGTCTTTTTCCAGTGTGGGAAATTCATACAGATCTTCTAAAACACACCTGTACAGCGTCTGACAGACAGAGACAGAAAAGATAATTAACATCCACAGCTCATATTAAATATTTTAAGCATTAGTTTGACCCTTCGCAAAAGGTGGTCACTGGCAGCTGAAACATCACTGCACTGCTCACCTCACCTTCCTGCATGGCAGCCATGATACCAAGGCTCAGCTTACAGTGTCAGCAACATTTCACATTCACAGGTTTACAAAGACCTCAGTACAACATATAACCTCCAGGCTCTGCCTCTTGGACACCGAGTGCATACCAAGCAGCTGTTTCACTTACTGCTCACCATAGTGATCAACACAAAGCTATACAGCAGAACACAAACACTGGCAACTACATATCAGAAATTATTTTGTCATGTTACCTGATCAATTGATTCAATTAACATCAACTAATTAGTGGAGCTCCATTCTTCGACATTTTAATGAAGTGTTTCTACTTTCTATTAACATTTTTGTGCTTTTTAGTTAAAAAACGGGAGGAAAGACAAGAGGATAAGATAACTCACAAACATTACATTCTGTGCAGCTAATTTAATGAGCACCATCAAGTGCAAATCATGCTGCGTAGGTAGATTACATAAAAAAAACATCAGACATCTTCTGTACTTTGTACTTTAACGGGTGACTAGGCATGCTCTGTAGCGTCTGTGTGTGTGTATGGCAGAGAATTAGTAACTAGAATGAAAACTCAGGAGGCAGTAACACTGAGGACTTGCAACGATCCACATGCACACACACACAGACACACACCTCCTTATCGCTGTCATTGACCCACCATAGCCTCCAATCCCAATTCCCCTCTCGTTCCTCTGTTACTAGGCAACTATCACCTGGGTTACGCACTCCATATGAGATTATACCCATGCCAACCCTACCACTTTGGTTTCCATGGCAACCCGGCACCGAGCAATGGAGCTGTCAGGTTACGGAGGGACAAGTGATTGGTGAGTGTGTGCGCGCCTGCCAGCGTGTGGACGTGTGATTGTGTTGTGTGTTTGTGTGCACGTGTCTGCTTCTCTGTTGGTGTCCCAGTCGTCACGGGCATCCCAATCCGATTCAGGCTACCATGTGAAAATAGCAGGAACGCAGTGCGCACAAGCAGCATTTGTAGTGAAAAATGTGACAGTTATATGACACTTACAATCTGTATGTGTGTGTTTTTGATTACCACAATTTCAAGTTGCAGCTCATTAGATTAAGTATATACAGAAAAAAATATTGTGGTTATTCTTTATTATGCTCTGAAATAAAACCATACAACCACATATTCTGATTATACCCACTGACTCGTTCCTCATATGATACACTGTGAAAGCGCCTGCATGTTTTCTGTTTCTCTGTCAGAAGGAGAGGATAAAAACATCAACAAGGTTCCCCTGAGGGAGAAAGCTGAACCACGATTCAGTTTAACATGGGATGCAGCAAATCGAAAGCTCAGAGTAGAAACACATACACACACTTCCTCCAGCTTCTTGCCTTTCTGTAAAAAATGCTTGATGTCCTGGTGCACAGAACTCAAGGAGGACAACCCCATTTTAGAACAAGACAGAGAGACAAATGAAGATGAATGAGTCCTCTGATGTTCTTCAGTGATACGTGTGAAAGGACACCAGAGGATCAAACTCATTAAATTACTGAACTACAAGACAGTGAGAGAGAGGACGGATTAAAACAATGAGAAGTGGTGAAGAAGGCCAGTACTGTCATACCTTCATGAAGCTCCTAACGTGCTCCTCTTCCTTGAGGAAGTCCTTGTATAGCCTGCTCCAGTGGGAGACCAACTGCAGTACTTTACGCTTCCTGAAGAGGGCGTCTTTGCCCTCCTCCTGGCCCCTGCAGCGGACGCTGCTATAGGTGACTGTGGTCAAGGATACAACAGGAGAGTGTGGAGTCTGAAAGGATATGTGTGTGTTTGAGTGCATGTGCTCGTTTGCCAGAAAGGATATTGTCCCAGTAGAGCCTGACAAAGGTCATGAGTGGACATGAACACCAGGTAGGTCAACAAGAAGTCGTCCAGCAGCATTTCTGAAACATAAGAAAACATCAATAGTCAGGCAAAAGGTTTTCTCCACATTTGTCGAATTAAGATTTTGAATGTCTTTTAGTTTCTCCCTTTGTCCTTAGATGCACAGTAGATTTCCTCGATCTACTTTAACCATTGACGCACTCTTTGATTACTTCACTTGTAAGTCAAAAGGTTACAAATTCACCAAATGTATTAATTATGGCCACTTGAGGAAAAAAATAAAGGGTTTGTCAATTAATCTTTAGGCTTATGATTAAGGTCTTGTTTTACTCTTTTATTTGTAAATGAGTGGCTTAAAGTCATTACAGTCATGTAAAATGTGAAAGGTGATAACTGTGACCCCAACCGACACACTCTACACTCAACAGAGCTTTTCAGGGTCATTCGGCTTACTGGATCAATTTTATGGCTTGCAATTTTATTGTTGTGAGTTTGTCTCTCGTGGCATTATTTTCAGCCCCAGTGGGCAGCTGTTCTTAGCAATAAAAGTTCTTAAACCCCTCAGTACACTACCTGCTCAAAATCAAACAGGAGACAGACAAACTAAGGGACCAGATGGTAAACATAGTGGAATATTTAGCAGTTGAAAAAAAAGTATTCTTCAGGAGTTGCCAAGAGCAAAAACAACAGCTACAACTTAAGTAGCTTCATCAGGTGGCCAGTATTATTATTATGGATTTGTACAAAGGTAACTATTATAACACTAATATGTTCAACGTTCACTGTAAAATGTGATAATATTACTAATGCTGGAGACTTTGGGATCTCTTGAAAAAGTCAAAGTAAAGTTCTGTGAGTTTGGTTGAAAAGTATGAGTATGAAGTTGAAGAGGTTTAAGGTTAAGGATTGTTTGCTTATATGGAGAGTTGCTATCAATCAAATGTTTTCCAACTACACCCACATAGTCCTGATGAAGCAGGTTATCTTGAGTGTTAAGATTTCAATAAATTATTCAAAAAGAAAGTTTATTCGAGGCATATTTTTGTCAAGAATAATGAGAGAAATCAAGAAACTAAGTTTTTATTAGCCTTAAGAAAACCAAAACAAATATTTACATCGCAAAGACGGACACATCTGTATCTTTCTCATGTTCTTAACAATTTCTGAAACTTAATAAACTGATAGTAAAGCCATCTAATGTGCAATGATAGGCGAGAGTTTGTGAGTATGTGTGAGCACCCAGCAGGTGATCAATGGTAAGAACCAAATATAAACAGCCCTTGTGGCAGATGGGTAATGAGCCATTGTTGGTGGTGTGAGGGAGCTGTTAGTGTGTGTGTGTGGTGTCAAACTCTTTCCCTGGGAAAATGTGTGACCCAAATATGGCTCTGTCAGGCAGAGAGCAAAGAAATCAATTATAGAAGAGTGAGCATAGGCCGTGGCATTAATATTTGATCAACTGTCTTCTCTTTAAAAATAAAAACACAACTTTTGCGGGAAATATTTTTAGGCAGGTCTGACTGAGCTTATCACTTTTTCAAAACCTTGTTGACCTCAAGGCCTTTTCTCATCAATCAGTAGATATAGAGTTCATTCTTGACCAGCTATCGGTCTTTTTTCCTTCTTTCCACTTCCCTCTCTCACTCTCTCCATCCTAAACTACCCTCATCCACCTCCCCTTCCCTACACCCCCGTTTTTCATTTTCTCCTTCTTGGCGATTACAGTTCCCCCCCGCTACTTCTCTCCTCCTACGCTCACCCTCTCTCAGCTCTCTGTGATGATAAATATCCATTTTCATCTTCAACATATGCCCTCTGTGTTTGCCCGCTGGCACACACAAAGTCAAACACATACACTCACAAACACTGCAGTGCACACACACACAAACACGCACAGCACCCTGATGAATAACTCATTCAGTTCTGACCTTGGGGACTTTATCTCCAGTGAGAAAGACAGAAAAAAAAGAGGGAAAATGTGTGTGTGCTGAACTAATCGCGGTAATCTGCTGCTGTCTTTTTTGTTGTGTGAGTGTTTTTATGTGTACGTGTGAGAGGGGTGGTTGTGGTAATCGCTCTCTCTCCATGGAAGCGTGTTTGAGCCTGTTCAACATGCTGCACAACTAAGCCTGCTAAAACGACACACTGATGCTCAGCACCACCCCAGAGG
>OMNN01003019.1:3263-14526 GCA_900302755.1 Chromis chromis | reverse complement strand
ACCCTGACGTAGCTTGTGTAGCTACTACTTCTGTCACTGACATCATTCTCACTGCTACTAGATAAAAAGGTATTCAGAAAACTAAAATCTTACCTATACATTGCTATCAGATTTCATGTCAGTTCAACTCTGGTTTTTACACCCATCATTTGCTTTTTTCTTCTACATATGTGATTAAATTCATAAAATCTTTTTTTGGGAGGCTAGCAGGGCACTCTGTTCTCCCTTGTGGGCATGTTTGGCTAAGTAAGCATGTCCTTCCTTGTGCTGTTTTTTTGTACTTCATTTGTATTATTGTAGATGAAAAAAAAAAGTTAATAATCCCTGGAATAAAAGGAATGAACCGAATGCACCAGAAGGGAACTGGCCTCAGAGGGGAATTCTCATGAAACTGACTATTACTTGGCCATTCTGCAAAATTGCTACAAACAAGCTGTTTTTCTGGTTTAAAGTGTGTCATAAGAGTAGGCTTCCAAGGACTGAGGAAAGTGCAGCGTTGCAAAGTTCTTAGATTGCACAGCAGGCTTTGGGTTCACCGGCTGAACATAACAAGACAAGCAACTAACTAGCCGGCAATACGATGGTTAATCAAACACAACCCAGTCTGCATCTGTTCACCTCATTTCATGCATGTAAGAGGTGTAATTATGACTCAAATGACTGGGGTCCAACAAAAGTAATGTACATATACAATAAACCGTATCTACGCTGTATAACATCAAGTTAGCACGTTGTAATAATAATGCTACTAATAAAATGTTTACACAAATGACCGCAAAGCCCAAATTCACAGGTTGTTTTTAGAATTGAACTGCAGCCCTGAACTTATCTAGACATTACCCAGAGGAGTTTTATACAAGAATGCAAATGAATCCGCTAGACCCAACATTAAACAGACTTTACCCTGCCAGCTCCCTAATACGCCATCCATGTACCAATTGAGCCCATGTGTGAACAGAGCAGGTCATTGTCTGGAGAATTCAAGGCGAGTGAGTCAGAGTGTTGATGATGTTTTTATCTTGGTACTGATGCGAAACTGGAAGAGTACAAACATCCAAGGGTGAGTAAGTAGGGCCATTAACAAGAAGAAGCCAGTGAAAATGTTTAGCTGGAAAGATATGGGAACTTCTGTTGGAAAGAGGCAACGCCAAAATCAGCAGATTAAAGAAACAGCAGAAGACTTGGTTTTTCTGTGTAGATTCTCAGTCATCCAGGTCATGTTAATCCTCAGAGCTGCAGTAGAAGCTAACTGGTCAGCACTGAGGACAACGTTTACATTCTGAACAGAGAAGACTGATGGTTCAAGAGAGGGGTGAAGAAAGCCATCTATGTAAAACTGAAACAGTGATTTCTAAATAGAGGAGGGGGGTCTACGGCACCACCTATCAGGTACTTATAATGCCGTCTTGAGAGCCCTCCCTAGAAAGTTTGACCACAATTAACATCTTGAGTCATCCTCACCTGACAGTTTCACAACCATTCACACCTCAAGGCATGTGAATTTTGGGTCAGGGATGTCCCGAGCCCAATCTCAAGAGAAAAAATTAGGGCCAGTGATGTGAATTTTTAAGCATGATTCTTTGTTTACATCCGTTTTTTCATGGAAACATTAAAATAGTTACACAACTTGCTGTCAGATAGTCCACTGGGAAGTAAGGTGACTGTTCTAATTTATTGTAGCTTCACTGACACTCATTGACTATCAGTAAGGCTGATCATAGTCTTTATCTTGGTGCTCATTTACTAGCTAATCTCCCACAATGCTTTCTGCTTGTCAACACGGAAGTACCTGCCTCCTCAGGTCTCTACAGTATTAAACAGAGAGGCTCCACCTGGTGGCACAACCAGGTCCTACAGCTAATCTACAATACTTTAAGTGTGTATTGTGTAGAAAATTAGTGTTGGGTATGAGCAGAGATTAAATAATAAATGACTCGGATCAGGAGCAAAAAAAAACCTTGATTGGGACACTTAAAGTCACAATAAATATATATATTTGGGACTGCAAATCCATCAGATAGAATCGGAACCGTCTTCAATAACCAAAAAGGCAGGTCCAGTTGCCTTCTACTGAAGCTATTAGGGGCAGACTCGGTTGTTTATGACCAAATTACAAACCAGCAACCTGACCACAGCATACTTTTTGCATCATGTCCTGCTTCTGTACGCTGTACCCAGGCACCACCCCTAAACCACATGGAGAATTTCCAGTAGTAACAACACATCTAACACCAACAACCTCCTGTTTTATAATACATGTGTGAAAGGACAACAATGTATTTAAAAAAAAATCAATCTGGAAATGAGAAAATGGCAATAGTGAACGTCTGTGAACAATATATCAGATATTAAGTTTAAAAGAGTGAAATAAAGTTCTATCAAGTTATCCTTACAAGCTAACATGATAACATGTGTTTACAGTATTGCTTGTGGACAATTATGTCAGCAGAGCTCCATAAAGTGAAACTGAGAAAAGCAGTGGCAGTAAAACAGAGAGGAAAAAAAGACCCATGGATACAGCGAGACACTGAAAGAAACATGAATTACCTCTCGGTTATGCAACTCACTCGCAAACCCTCTGCACTATCACTGTGGGTTAAAGTTCAGCACTCTTAAAAGCTGCCCAAATGGGCTTCCGTGTGCCTGATGATCGAGCTTTTTTCCTGCTGATAAACACAGACACATCTCCACTGCCATTCATACAGTATGTATACATACCACATCCAACAGCATGCCTAGCAACCTAGATAGTGTGGCAGCTGAAATAGTCAATAGCGCTCTGACACTTAGATAAGGTAGACTAATGTACAGAGATAAATTAAGAGGAGAACACACCTGCATGTATTTACACAGCTTCGAGACATCATAAGAGACTTGCTGTCAAGAGAAAAAGCATTCGCTCACTGTCTAACTCCTCTTTTTTGAGGCCTTTACAGGTGGGGACATTAAGTGAGCATCTCCTGATGTTATTAACACCACTTATGAAATAATAACTGCTATTTAATGCCATGAGATGATAATATTAACAAGGGAATTTAGTAGAAGGCCAACTATCAAGGTTGTGTTTATCATTTTACAAAAGGCTTCTACTATTAGATTTCAGTATTGAGAAATTTTATGTATCAGTGTTGGTGTTGTCAATCCCCAGAAAAGAATGTTTTCAGGCATTATACACTCGAACCAGAGGATGTGAATGTAGACTAACTTCAGTGTAATCAAATCCTTCTTTTTTCACTTCTTGTCCTCCTCTCACTTCGTCTCTTTTCAATCCAAAGATTTTCTCTGCTTTCCTTTTATTTCCTTTTTTTATACACTACCTTCCTTTCCTCTGAGTATTCTCCAGGGCAACACATCACAACATGAAAACATCACAATGACACGTGACAGAGATGTGAGGGGAATAAAATACAGAGCAGAACACACACACACACTCCACACTGTGTGTTGCATACAAGACAGTGTGTGAAGACACCAAAAAAATGTGTAAAGTGAAACAGAACAATCTCAAAAAACAGAGAAAGACCTTCCCCTGCTTCTGTAAGAGGCAAATACGTACAGTATTATATTTACTTGTGTACATAAATATGTGAGGAGCTCACAAGTGTAAGTGAGGCTGACAGAGTTCACTAACATCAGAGCACAAGCTGCCACCTGAGGGAATTACTCAGCATTCCTCAGTCGAGCAACAGAGGGCCGGGAGATGCAGGAGTCGCAGGGAGCCCAGCTTTGATCGCCTCCCCGAGATCCCAACACCAGGATAAGGGGGATATGCTAAGAGGGGGGCCTGCAGGGAACACACACACACATACATACATCTTCAAAGGTGTATGCATGCGCGCACACACACACGTTGCATTCTTAGATTTATCCAAACATTCAACAGACATATATGCTACCCACGCATGCATAGTAATAATCTACTGCCTTTGATCCTTTTACAAGTGTCACACACACACACACACACACACACACACACACACACACATACTCTGGATAACAGTAGAGCTCACACAATGCAATCTTCACACCATAAATCATCTCTCCTTCACTTAAACAAACACTCTTCCCAGCACACCAACATAAACTCCATATGCACCGAGCTCAAGGAGACAAGAAAAGAAAAACAGTAGCAAAAATCTAAATCAACCAACCAAGCAATTTAAATTAAGCATGAAGATGTATTTGATGTGAAGTCTACAAGTATAGTAAACATTCCTAATGCGACAGGCCTGCTCCCCAGCAGTAATCTTACGGTGAAGGCAGACAGCAGGTACAATGGCCGGATTACGGACGTTCTACCACAGTATTAATGCGAGGGAATACAAGCTGTTGCTGTGAGCAGATTTCATGAGACCTCATTCAACTCTTTGACATAAACTTTTAGTCTGACTCGCCCCCACACTTTCATTACTGTCAGAGCGCGCTGAATGACCAGTCAACCTCTACTCTTTTTCTTGTCTGTCATGTTTTTTAACTGTGGCAGAGAAAGCTGTTTCTATTTGATGGTTTAATTGCTTATATAAGCCAAAGTTAAAGTTCAGTGATTGAGGGCAAGACAATATTCAGCAAATGTTGATGTGGCGTCTTTTAGAAAATTAAAAGCAATGTGAAAATCAGGTTGAGCCTGTTGAAACATATTTCTGGATTGGAAAAGGGAAATAGGCATATATCTCAAATGTTATCACCATTTAAAGATAAACTCTAATTAAAACACAATGCTTTTTCTTTTAAAGCCAAAATTAATTTATTATCCAGCACATGGTGGAGTGGAACAGGGAAGATATGTTAATACATGAGACTCAAACAGAAGCATGTCATGCGCCAAAGTATACTCACGCAAAACTGCAATAAAAACACTTTATTTGCATGTGTTGAGTGGCGATTGATAGAAACTGGGTCAAAAACAGCTGCAGACAAGAACAGCTATTGGCTGAAAGATTAACTTTGAAGTGGAAAATGCAAATATCTAATTATGAAGGCCTGCAGGCTTTACCTTCAGTCTTTTAGGTTAACAATTGCCGTCTTCTCATTTGTAATTATTCTTTATGCTAAGTGATCAGGATGCACTGATACTGATACCACATTAAGGCGACGAACAGCAAGTTCCTGTTAGTTGAGCTGGCAGGCAGAGGAGGAGCAATGTCAGAGGTTGGGAAATGTTTTTGGGCAAGCAATTCTGATAAAAGTAAGGGAGACTGCAAACTATGCTGTGCTAAATTGTCAAGAGTAGGGGAGAAAAACAGCTCCTGCGATACAAGCAGTTTGATAAAACATCTCAAAACCAACACAGTTCAAGGAGTTTGCTAATGCTAGCAGCAGGAAACACTGCAAAAGTGAGAGAAAAGGTCCAGAGTTGGGCCACCATCTGTAAATACGACAGAAGCTTTACATAGTAGATTGCACTTGATGACCAGCCCTTATCATAGAGAAGGAGAAAATACAGACTTTCATCGTCTTCTCAGCAAACTGGAACCTAAGAATGAGATTCCCAGCTGTCGCCACATCACAGAACCACTACTGCAAAGGCTGCAAGACTTTCTGAAAAAGCACTTTAACAGCTTGTTGCGGGACATTCTGGCCTTCAGCCACATATATTTGGACTAGAAAGCGGTAGCCCAATGTCTCTCATCAGTTTAACTGCGTAGTGGATTGATGAGGATTTTACTCCACTGAGAGTCGTTCTACATGCAAAGCGGTTTCAGGGTTTGCACGCTAGCCAAGGTGCGTTTGATGATATAACACCTCAATGTTAGAACTATAATTTTATTATTAGGTACTCAAATTGGTAGTCAGTGCTTGGATTGGCAAAAAGTGGTGTCGGTGCATCCCTACTCGCTAAGTTGCTTTTCACCGATGAAAAAGAAAGTAAACATTACAAGTGAGAAAAATACTTGGATCATGCCATAGCTGTGCTTTGATCGTACAGACAATTTGAAATGCACAGTAGAGGTGTGTGTACATGGCCGGCCCTTAGGGCTGTACTGACATTGTGCTGACACTCTCATACAGTAACCCTGAGCTGGTTGGGAAAGCTTTGTGGCTGGATAAACAACATTTCTTTCTTTTTTTCATAAAAAAAACCTGTTCGACACTGTCACAGCTTAAGTAAAGAAAACATGTCAGTTAAAAATAATTGTGCTTTCGTACACTTATTTGCATTTATCTGTCATGCATTAAATACTTTAATATTCTTCTCTGGTCACTGAGGAGAGTGACATAACTTTAAGGAAATAGTAGTTATTATGGGGTTCACAGCACGACCTTAGGAAGTCACCAGCATACGTCAGGAAGCACCGCGGCTGTGGCAGGTTCCTGCTGGCAGCACAGGTGCTCGCATCCACACACTTAATACACAAACACACACTGATGCACAGATACTTGGCCAGGACACTGCAGATACCCCCTCCTAACCCCCCTGATATGCATAACTACACACATAAGATGCACACACACACATACACACATACAAAGTACAGGTGCTCACACTGCCCTACCAGCTGTCCCTTGAAATGACCAAGACAGAGAGGACAAAGGAACAGAGACTACAAGAAAGAGGACTGAGCAGACAGCAACACTGACAGGCGTGTGTACTATATGTGTGTGCATGTGTGTGTGTGTGTGTGTGTATGTGTGTGTGTGTGTTAGGTTATGGCTCACTTCCAACATGCTGTACTGCCCTTAACCCAAATAAGGTCCGGTTATCTTTGTTTAACCTTGACTGCTAGTGCTGTGTGTATATTTATAATGCATATGTGCATTAGTGTTTATGTGCGTTTGTATAAAATGTCCTTTGGTGACCTCTGGGAAGGTGTGAATGCAACAGACACAGTAAAGGCTCATTTGCATCTGCAAAATCATCAAAAAACAGAACGTGGGCAGAGATGTAAAAATAGTGGCTCCTTCAGAAGTTAAATAACTTTGAGCGTCATGCAGTGCTTCAGGTCAGCATGGTTGATTCTTGTGACTTTAGGTTATGTCATTGTCGAGTCTTGTCAGCTGCATGACACATCATAAAAAGTTGTTCTCACTCGCTGCAACAAAAGACTGACAATCAGTTATATAACCAAGGTCACAGGGTCAGAGTAGCTAACACAGCGAGGCCACACCCTGCCTGGCTGTTAGCATTCCATAGTGAGCTGCACTGTCAATACTTGACACGCTGGAGATGTAAAGCACTGCTGTCCTGGCTCCAAGGGCCAGGCTCAAACATGTCTAGTGCGACATCTCATCTGCCTGCAGCTGCACACAAATGATGAAGGAGAACATCCAAAATACTACTACTATAAGAATAAAACAGTAAAGGATAAACTTAAGTAGTTATATGAGCAATTAGAGCTAAGAGAACATTCTAAGTAAAATGTTGTTTCCTCTTGCTGTTTTGTTTTTTTTTTCCAATTCTCTCACGAGTACCTACAAAGAAGCAAATGGACAATGGCTCGATTTAAAATGCAATGTGTACTTTCCTTTTGTAAGGCGCTAATCCGCTGTCCTTAACTCCTCTTACAGGGTGCGTACTGTTACGCCAAGGGAACCCATTGCTCAAATACTTCTATGGTGTTAGGACTAAATGCTGCTCTATTTTTAAAGATGACAGCTACCTTGAGGTGACATGATAACCGCGGAGACACTTTGTCACCCTTTAAGGTAGACTCAGCGATACTAATCCAATACAGTGTTTGTCGAATTCAGTGAATATCTCCTCACGGTCCGCTAGACGTCTGTTCTGCGTGAGCGCTAAAAAATTCTGATGTTTGTACACAGCAGTGGCTCTGTAAATGGGAAAGAAGCAAAGTAGATTGTGTTGATCCACACAACACTATTACAGCATGTCTTGTTTGTGCTCATGCACACTCATGCTCGAGCACAGGGCAGGGGGAAAGAGGGCAGTCGGTACGAGAGGGACAGTAAATCTTATCTATCTCAATATGCTAACTAGCTAAATATGAGCAATCTTTCTCTGAAAACCAGCTGTAACCCTCTGGCCCTCAGTCCTTGAACTACTTATCTGTGATGAGCTAAATCTAAGTTTAAAATAATGACATGTTATCGAAATCCCTTTATTCTATATGTTGCGTTAAAAAATTGTCAAAATTGCACCAATATCAAGATTATGTAAAAACAAAAAAACTCTGTGCTCCTCAGTGCAACTGTTAAACCTTTAGTGAGTCAGCTTTGAATGACAGATTGTCGGCTGAACTGCAGGCTGTGTATATTCAGAGTAGATACTTGACAAGGATGAAGACAACTTAAATATGTAAGTGGTAAAAATAAATCTTCAGTATGTAGAGTCATCTTTTTTTTCAGTTTTAGTAACATCTGGGGTGCTTACATAAACGATGTACTTGTGGTTCCCAGGTTGTTGGGTTTTTTTTATTAAAAAATAAATAAACAAGAAAAGAAATTCAGCTTTAGGGTTTATAACATTATAACTGTGTCATATTGCACAGAGGGCATTTTTGAGTTCGCTCTACTTCTCGCTATGATTGTACTGTTTCCATAGAGGTGCAGGACTTTATATTGCTGTGAAAAATGAGCCCAAAGTGAGTAAAATTGTGACAAAAGCAAAATAAATCCCCAGAAACTGTTCGGGGTTCAGAGGGTTAAATAAAAATAACTTATTTTGAAGAATGTGTGCCCTTCTGCAGCCTCTCTATACATTGCAGAACACAACACAGTATAGCTCACACACAGGGGAGGCATGTAGAAGCTTGCTGCCCAACTACATGGAGTATTATATTGTGTTCTTGTCAAGTACAATAGTGCAGTAGCTTGTGGCGGCTTGTTAGACTGGGCGTTAGTCACAGGGATGGGCACCGTGGGGCTACAAACTGCTACAAGGTCATACTGAGATTACATTGTTGGAGGGGCCAACAAATAAAATGCACAGTCACTCAAACACATACAGCCCTTGTCCAATAGGGATTGCATTTAGCCGTTTACGGCTACTTTTAATAAATTTACAAACCTATATAACATGTGAAAAAGTAAGAAGGTTGTTTTTTTTCCCCCCATCATATCTTACAAACTTATTCCATCTTTTAAGCATGAGTACTTATGAGTACATAACTTCTCTAACTATCACATTTGGCTCTTACATTCTGTCAGTATTTGCATCAAAATCCCAAAGTCCAATCCAGGGAATCACTGCCAACAAAGCCAGCAGCAGAACTAAAGGTTTAAATGAGGGCAGTGATTCTGTAGTGACAGAATCTGCCTTTCTATGCAGACAAAAAAAGAAGATTTGTGCATTAGGAAGTAGATACACACAGAAACACACACAGGGTAGTCTCAGGTCAGGGAGTTCTAAGTGCATTCTCGTTTGACACATACTGTACCAAAAACCCTCTCTCGCACTCCGCTTAACGCTGGTACTCTACACACACATGGTGCGTACACACTGACACACACAGGAGTGCCCCGAGTGTCTATACATGATTAAAAGACTGAAAGTGGGGCAGGCACACAGTTCTTGCTCTGTGAAATTACTGCAGCTCCTTTCAGGCTACCTCAACACACACACATTAACATCCAACCAATTCTATGTCCAGTAAGTGTGCACGGATACATGCACACAATCACAAGTCTGCAACCCACATAGCTTTGGTTGAATAATTGAGTGATTCCCCCGATGAGGCAGCAGGGGAAAGCAGAGCAAAAGAGCCAACCACTTACTGGTGCTGGCCAGACGAGAGATGACCTTTTAAAAAAAACAAATATCAGCCCCTCCCTTCCATTCATCTCCCCTCTGAAATGATGTTTTCCTGATCCTCTGCATTGGACATGATGGTGGACATAATTATTTCATGACGGCATCTGAGAACCCCAAGCACTAGACATTAAGCCCCCCAACAAGGGCTCAGTGGGTGTCTCCAAACTGTTCAAAGATTTTTTTTAATGTGATATCAGCTTTTATTGTGAAAGTCACAGCTAACTTTTGTAATTTTAATAGTTTTAATTGAAACGGGTTTCATTGTATAGTGCTGCATATTTTAAGAACAGCTTACACAAAGCTTTTCAGCAGCGTACAAATTAAAGGATCAATTTAAAGGATTAAATAAAACATCCAGGGGAATTGAAAGGCATCATTAAAGTGAAATCAGTGGCCATGATGCTTGCCTTGCTGTTGCAAAACGCTGCTTGCTGAGATATTATTTGGAAATAGTCTGACATTAGTTAGAAAATTATGCAGAGGCACTTGCATCACTGTGATATTTTGTGCAAGATAGCAGATTTTTTTTTAAACTTTTAATCTCCACTGTTACGGCATCATCTGAGCGTTTGATTTGTGACCTCTGAACTTTTCACAGAATCTGCAAAATTTTCTAAGCACTATAAATAGGTCTCAGGGAATTCAGATGCCAGTGTGCTTTTGCAGCACTCTGAACTGCAAACATATTATCTGCTCAAATAAATCAAACCTTTTATTTGAACATCTAACGGAAAAGTCAAAAGTTAACCCCTGATGTGACTTCAGATATTACACAAGTACTCAGTGAAGATTCTACTTCCATGTTTTATACTACATCAATATAATTTGCCTTAAAATTGTGGAGTTGCACATTTTTTGTGACAGACCAAAGATTTCCACTATCAAATATCAGTAATTAAACATATAGTTTGGAACAAAGCAATTCAATTAACTTCAGTAGCCTTTCCTCGGTGCCCGAAACAGAACTCAACAATCCTTAATTAAACCCCAGATATCTCTTACAAGATGGTCAGACACAGACATATTTTAGGCAGATCCAGCTCATACTTAGTCATGTACAAATGTTAGGAATAGGATAGGATAGGATAGGATAGGATATAACTTTATTGATCCCCAATGGGGAAATTCGGGCGTTGTAGCAGCAGCAATACAGAAATCAAAACAGTCAAAACCAAATAAAAAATAAAATAAAAAAAAAAGTAAAATAAATATGGTTGAAAAAAATAATTGAAACAAAATATACATAGGACTATACATAATGGGGCGAACACAACAGGACAAAGGAATGCAGTAAATGGCAGGTTAAAGTGACCAGTGATGGTTTAAAGTGACGTGTGTGTTCTGAGGCAGCAAGTTATGTAGACAGCAGTTTGACAGTTAAATATAATATAGTGCAAGAGATACAGTGATCAGTTATATGTGCAATATATAGTATAATAAATATAATATTATAAATAGATAGATATAGGTATGATATAATAGCAATAGTATGGTAACAATATCAATAATATATATTCTACAACGCAGTGTAAAGAGTATAGATATAAAGAATAT
>OMNN01003015.1:1712-16568 GCA_900302755.1 Chromis chromis | reverse complement strand
CTCATTTCTCAGGGCATTTACTAACCACATGACTATCAGGTTGCCCCTGTTCATATTCATTTTAAAACAACTCGTTTAGCCTAATCCTCAACATTGTTGTAGAATCAGTATTGTTTCATTCATTCACTGTGCCTCCCTTTAGCTACGAGCAAAGAATACAACAATGTTTGCAAAGTAAAGAGCGTCATAGTGCCTTTGTTTGTGATTTTTCCATCTGTAGTGTTGATTATAAATGGTTCTTGACATTCCTTCATGACATTTTAATTCGCATTTTAATAATCCTGCATTGATCGGAGTCACCAGATATAGACGTCAGGTATAAGCCCACTATCTCCACAGCCGTAATAGATAGCAAAAAGCCCCTGTTTCTGTTTTCAACATCCCCTTCTCTATTGGAAACAACAACCCCAAAGCAGCAATCTATATGCTGAAAATGGCAAGTGGGGATCATGACCTGCATGGTTCTTTGGATAAATTATCCATTTTATTGACAGCACTCGCCTCCCTCCGTGCAAATGTTCCACCAGCACTATTCCCCCGTCACTGCATCCTGGGCTTAGCACCTCCCAAGATGATTATGATTAGTTTAAAGACATATAAACAAAACAAACCTTTAGTCCCCTTATAGCAGAATGATGAAGTGGTGCAGCCAGACAGATGACACTGCACTATAGAGATAGTTTTGACTATGCGCAACAGAGGAAACACTATTGCATGAAGGGCCCTATACTGGAATAATGTTCAAGCCACACTTGCCAAAGAATGTTTCATTTTATTTTACAGTAAATTTAATTCATATTTAGTTTAGTTTACCCTTGTTCACATCTAAAGAAAGAGAGAGAATGCACTGGAAAAGATACTGCCCTTCACCTACTGTTCTAATAATGCATTGACATAATATAGTTATAGCCTACATTGGGTTTCTACAATGTCTATACTCATGTAGCCTCCACTTTCTCCTTCAATAACATGCAATGCAGGAGGATATTTTTTGTTATATGTCTGTGAAATATTCAGATATATCCTAGACACTGAGCCTACAGTGAAAGGTGTCAGTAGTGCTGCTGGTAGATGTCAGTATGACTGTCATTAGATCCTTTCACTGTCTATTTTTGCTGAGAGCTGCACACGTCACACTGAAATAACAGGCAGCACGCTGCATCCCCAGAGTTTTGAATCAGAAGTGACAGCGCTTTCATCCCCTCCACTGCTTGACTTTCAGCATCAGGCATCTGTTGCTCTTCTTTCACGATCCTCTTCTTTTTCATTGCAGGGCTTAATCGTCTTTTGAGCAATAACTCGTACGAGGCAGCTTTCCCCCTTCATGAGGTAATTTGGCTGATCTGCTTAAAGCCCTTCACTCATTCAATTTACCACCTGTGTTGAAGTCATCACGGCTCGCTGTGGCATGCACAGTGTGCTGTGGCTGGTGATTCCACGCGCAGATATTACACCAGTAAACTGTAGAATATTAATGTGTGTGCACGCCTTAACAGGGGAGCTACCACAGCAAGAACTCCATCAGAACGCATGGAGCAGAGAACCATCGGCACCTGCTGTATGAGTGCTGGGCCTGGTGGGGGGTTTGGTACAAATACCAGCCACTGGACCTCATCAGGTACACACTACTACACTTTAAATCACATTTAAATCAAAACCTTATCACAGGTAGCAGAAATATGACACTATCTTCATCTAGAATTTTATTTATGATGACTTTAAATAGAGCAGTGTTACGACATGAGGATATGCTGAGTGTTTTCCAACTGAAAATTACTACAAACTCATTCCTCTTGCTCTCTGCTCTTGCTTCAGGAGGTATTTTGGGGAGAAGATCGGTCTGTACTTCGCCTGGCTCGGCTGGTACACGGGGATGCTGTTTCCTGCAGCCCTGGTCGGCCTGCTGGTATTTCTGTACGGTCTTTTCACTCTGGAGCACTGCCAGGTCAGGTAAACACACCTCTGCTGTTTTTTTTGTATGAAAATACATGTCCCGAGAGCTGGTAGTTGTATTCTGACTTTCTGTGGAAGAGCAAGCCACACCTGCCTCACTCTGCTGTCTGTTGATGCTGCACAAATGCTCAATAAGTACAGATCAGGTAATCAGTTTAATAAGTGAAAAAGCCAAGTACCTTTTCTTAATGCAAAGCTAATGTAGTATTACAAAAAGGGCAACTAAGTGAAATTGCCCCTTGTAATTTGGTACTATCAGTACTATTAAAGTTATGCAGCATCTCGGGTTGAAATGAATCCCGTTTAGAGGCACAACAACAAAACTGCATCAATAACACACATATAAACTGTGCAAATGTACTGTACACACACATATGAAGTGTTGCACTTGTTTGCATTTTCACTAGTGTGGGTTTTACTGTGTTGCTCAAAAGCCCTTCCTGGACACTAACACCAGCTTTACTGGAATCTGATGGGCTATTATTCATTGATTTTTAATGTTTTTTTATGCTGCACCCTGCTCAAGAGCTGCTATATTGATTCCAGTGGCTCCTTGCACAATGACAATAAAGATCTCCTCTATTCTAATCTGAATGTTGTTTGTTGTTCTCCAGCAAAGAAATCTGCCAGGCCACTGACATCATCATGTGCCCCATCTGTGATCAGTACTGCCCCTACCTGAGACTGTCTGACAGCTGCATCTACGCCAAGGTACTGTCACCAGGCAAGGGGACACGATGTTCCCAGCAGCTGCTCCACTCTTAGTCTGAGTCTTCCTGCAAGATGTGTTTGTGTGCCAGCCAAGTGTATCAATGTGCAACTTTAAGATAGTGTTGGGCAGTAAATGTTGAAAATGCAGTGTCCAGGAAATGATGTAGATAAACTGTTTATCTTTGTTTTGTCTATTTTTGGCATCAAGTTAAGAATGTCCTGTCTTTATTTTAAGGTCACCCATCTTTTCGACAACGGGGCGACTGTTTTCTTTGCTGTGTTCATGGCAGTTTGGGGTAAGTCTTGATTTCTGCACTTTACACTTGGTTCACCTTCTAGAAACACTTTTTGAATTATAAATGCAGTTGTGGCAAAACATGCACAAATTGCAAAAAGCAAAAAGTTGCTAAATGCACACACTGGGCGGCTGTGGCTCAGGTGGTAGAGCGGGCTGTACATTGAATGTAAGGTTGGTGGTTTGAGCCCGTCCACATGCCGAAGTGTCCTTGGGCAAGACACTAAACCCCAAGTTGCTCCCAGTGGCAGACAGGCACCTTGCATTGAAGTCTGTTGCCACTGGTGTGTGAATGTATGTGTGAATGGGTGAATAGGAAACCTTGTAAAGCGCTTTGAGTACCACTAAGGTAGAAAGGCGCTATATAAGTGCAGACCATTTAATATTTACACTGCAGCATTCATGTGGAGTCATATTTCTGTCTACCTGGTGACTGTAACTGCAACATTCACTCTCCTTTTAGCTCTGTTTTGGTCTCCACCCAACTCTTGATGGAAATACTTGAATCTTAAGCAAATAAATGCTATATTGTTATCACCAGCTAGCCACTGATTTGGTCTATGTACTGTTTGGTGCTGGGTGGGTAGCATACAGTAGGCTAATCAGTGTTTTTTCACTGAAAACAGAAGTGGCTGGAAACAATAACAAAACATTAAAGCTGCAGGCTGTGAAACTGTAAAAAAGAAGAAAAAAAAAGAGCTGAAAGACGCTGAAACACTCTTCAAACTAAGGTGAACTGCTGGAATAATAATAAATCTTGGTGTTTATTTTCCCTGTAACTGACAGCTTTGACATTACACACAATCATTTGATCCATTGTTTATATAAAATGCTTTATTAGTGCAGCTTTAACTTCAATTTATTGTTACTGAAAAACATTAGAAAAAGTGTCTCCAATATTCAAACTACTATCACGATGTTTAAAAATGACACACTTTACGTCCTTTACATAAACGTGCACATATTTACAATATATTCATGATGAAATACACTGGCGTTCCTAGAAAATACATCACCCTTTAAAAATGTAAATGGCATCTGAATAACGGAGGTATGTGGCAATATTTCTTGCAGATTGCATCAGGTAAAAACGACACGCGTGGATGATGAATGGCTGATGTAATATTGCATCAACTGTGACTTTCAGCTATATAAACACGCACTGCAGTCGTCCCTTGCCTGTGTCAGGATGGTAAATTTTTCATTTTGTTTTCCATTTAAAATGATAAACTGAAGCAACTTGAAGCAATGTTTCAGACATAAATGTTAGTTTTACTAAAGCTGCTGATCCAAATGCTCATCTTGGAATAATTTGAGAGCGGCTGTCATGTATTAATTAGCTTTTCCTTAACTATTAATACATATATTTTGTTTATATCTATATTTGTGGTGATAGACTTCAATGTAACATAGTAAAACAATGTGAAATGCTCAGGTTATGCACTTTCTTGGAACACCAGTGAACACCTTGAACGTCCACAGTGTCATTTAGGATGTGTAAAGGCCACTTTGAAGATTTAGGAGCTTATCAGCGTTGAACAAGGTCCCACGGTATAGAAGGAGCACACTGAGAGTCTGTGATGGCTTCATATTTTTCCACGGCTGCAGACGTGGCGGGTGATGAAGCACCAGCAGCTTCATTACAGAGCTGGTAGTGGGGCTGTTTATAAATGTCTGGGTGGAGGAGCCGGAGGGCTGAAGAGATGCAAAAGAAAGGAAAAATCACTGTGGTGGAAAAAAGATGATATACAGCAGAAAATGATTTCCTTCTATCATGTACAAAGGACTTGACTGAGACTCTCTTTTGCACTGTTCAATGTAATGATAACTTGATTAATTAAATAGAGAAAGAAAGAAAGGTATTCTTCCTTTATGTGCTATCTAAATATATTCAATCTACAATAATATGGATGGATGGAAAATGTGACCTATGTTTGAAGCATGGCATTGCAGTTATAGTGAAGTTTGCTGGAGACTTTTAAATATAAAAATGACTATAGTGTATTTTATTGTTACTCCTAGGCATTTATCAAAAAACTTTGTCATGTCTGAGCACCAACGTGAAACATAAACTATAACTTCTGCAGCAAAACCACTCACCAGTGAGTTTGTTATCAGCGTCCGGGTGTTTGAGAGCCTCTCGTACTCTGTTGTCGAATCTCCAACATCTCAGCATGAAGAACAGAACTAAACACAGCTGGAGGGCAAAGGTCAGCACGCCCAGCACGATCACTGTGTTGTTCACTGTCGAGAGAGGAGAGGGACAAAGCTGAAACCAGTATTATATATGAGCTTAAAACGCATCAAACAGAGGGTTCATATCAGAGATAGAGAAATCCCAAATGAGAACATGTTCCTTTGCTCTTGCACACTAATGAAAGCAGTGCAGGCTCTGTTGCGTTACTGCGCGTTAATAATTCACACGCTCAGATATATTCAGACAATGTATTCATCTCAGTGGAAACGCGATCTGTTTCACACGTGTAAATATTTTATGGTGAATTGCAGCTTTAGTGGGACTCAGTTAGCATCAACAAAAAAATAAAAAATTCAGGATGTTACTTGACAGACCAGATCATCTATATTTTAAAGGTACAGAGGTCAGTCATTGGACATGCTACCTGCTGATGATGGTTGTGGTGTTGACTCCCAGTAGGTGACGTCTGGCTGGGAGAAGCCCAGAGTCAGGTTCTGGTTCTGGAGGAGCCCCATCAGGTAGATCCCACGCTGCTGTAGGTGACTCCCTGTGCAGACCAGGACAGTCATTTAAGACTAGATTTTTCAGTGCCAAAAGAATCAGATGTGGCTTGTGTTTTGTTTCAGTTAACCTAATGTGACAGGCTTTTGGCAAAGAAGTTACTGATGTTGTATATTATTTGTGAGGTGAGTGTGATCGAGCTGTATTTATTTGATTTACTGTAGACATGCCACAGTATCATAAAGGCAAAAGAGAAAATAAAATACACACAACAGAAGAAGAAAAAAGAAGAAGAAAAAACAATCCAAAACCTAAAATAATGTCTGAAAACAAGTTGGAAGAAGATTACCTTATTCGTTCCTACCTGCTACATATCTGTACATCTCATATCTTATGGTTTCCTGTTTGCATCAAACCGTACTAATACTTTTATACCTCTGTACAAACTCCAAGAATACATTTACTGTTCCACATTATTATAAGTATTGGGACGTCTGCCTTTACACACACATGAACTTTAATGACATCCCATTCTTAATCCATAGGGTTTAATATGGAGTTGGCCCACCCTTTGCAGCTATAACAGCCTCAGCTCTTCTGGGAAGGCTTTCCACAAGGTTTAGGAGTGTGTTATGGGAATGTTTGACCATTCTTCCAGAAGTGCATTTGTGAGGTCAGGCACTGATGTTGGACCAGAAGGCCTGGCTCTCAGTCTCTGCTCTACTTCATCCCAAAGGTGTTCTATCAGGTTGAGGTCAGGACTCTGTGGAGGCCAGTCAAGTTCCTCCACACCAAACTCACCCATCCATGTCTTTATTGACCTTGCTTTGTGCACTCGTGCACAGTCGTGTGGAACAGGAAGGGGCCATCCCCAAACTGTTCCCACAAAGTTGGGAGTATGAAATTATCCAAAATGTCTTGGTATGCTGAAGCATTAAGAGTTCCTTTCACTGGAACTAAGGGGCCAAGCCCAACCCCTGAAAAACATCCCCACACCATAATCCTCCACCAAACTTTACACTTGGCATAATGCAGTCAGGCAAGTACAGTTCTCCTGCCAACCACCAAACCCAGACTCAGGGTTAGGGTTAGTCCATCAGATTGCCAGACAGAGAAGCGTGATTGGCCACTCCAGAGAACACGTCTCCACTGCTTGAATTCACTGAGCTCCTGAGAGTGACCCATTCTTTCACAAATGTTTATAGAAGCAGTCTGCATGCCTAGGTGCTTGATTTTATACACCTGTGGCCATGGAAGTGATTGGAACACCTGGATTCAATTATTTGGAGGGGTGTCCCAATACTTTTGGCAATATAGTGTATATATACATGTACTGCACACGTGCACATAAAGCCTCATACATTGGAATTGGTCAGATCACAGCCGACCCTTCAACGCCGTCGCTGCAAAGAGCCACATGTTCACGTTCTCCTCTCTTGCCCCATTAATGCGGGCTGTAGATAATTCCATATAAACAATATCAAGAAATGTCAGAAACCACTGCTTGACTGACAAAGTGTGTGGGGATTTCCAGCGTACTGCGATCATTTTCTTAGGCGCTGTCAAACCAGCAAGAACTATTCGTTTCTGACATTTGGGAATCTGGAGTGATGAGATATCATTCAGTAGCATAGTAGGTATGGTCATGGGCACTGTCACTGATACCAAAGTGTGTATTTTTTATTGTTTTATAGTTGTACTAATCTGGAGATCATCGTCCAGACAACAAACCCTTATAGGGTGAGAGAAAAACTGGCAAGTGGACAATGAAGAAACTATCCAAAATTCAAACAAAAGGTCACATTTTCCAACAAAACTGTGAATAAAACATGTAAAAAACAAAACCAGCTGCTAAACCCTCACAGTAGGCTGCCACCTCCTCTGGACTCACTGTGTTTTATCTTGTCAAACTCAACAAACTAGAACTGAAGTGAGCTAGACAGGTGAAAAAAGTATATCTGTTTACTTCTCTTAGATAATGCTGGCATCCCAGCAGATCTATGGGCACAAAGGTCTCCACTCTGATTCAAAGCAGGCATGTCGCATTACCAGTTAGTATCTTAACTCCTGAGCCACAGCGGCGCCCTTTTCCACCCACAGCATGACAGTACTGTGGGTGGAAAGAGCAGCTTTGCAGAGCCAGTCAGCACACACACTCAATGCACTTCAATTTGAGGGAAAAAATAGATTAATTTCTTCAATACAATTACATACAAAATCAACCTGTGTGTTGTACAGATGAAGATTCCCAATCATGATAGAGCTTTTCAGACACCTTATTTTAAATGTTAATGGAATCTAACTGTCGGTGTGTAACAGCACCAAAAAGTTAAAGGTATTAAAGTTTCTTAGTAAGATGTTATCTAAAAGGTATATTTTAATCATGTATCCTGGAGTGAGAAGCACAATTTTAATTATCTGAATCACTTACTTATCTTATCTACAGACAAACTTTAACAACCTTTAAAGAAGTTACATAACTGTGAACCAGCAGAGGTGTCGAACTAAATAGTACAAATTGAAGCTATAAAACAAATAAGCGTTATTCTTACAGTTATGCAACCTTGAATTGGCTTTGAATAGCAACATATTAAGCTAAGTTGTAATTCAATAATAAAACTATATAAACAGCTAAGGGAAAATGGCATAAAAATTTCTCGAGACATGAATAGAGTGCAATAAAAAAATCTGAGATTGTTCGAACAAAGTGCACAAGGTATCAAGAAAGACACATAGTTTAGACCTTACACAGATAGCGACCAATGTAGAAGACTAAAGCTGTTTTCACAGCTGCACAGACATGTCAGAGTTCAGTCTGAAGTCAGCAAACACTGCGAAAACATTCCATTTTACAGTTTTTATCAAGTTTAACGAAAAGTCTAATGGAACGTGTGTTAATGTACTGACCTTACAGTCTCTGCTTCTCGGTGCTGTTGGTGCTGCTGTCCAAATGAATATACTTTTGGGTTCAACTGCCGCAGAGAATCAACTCAAATTCCTTCATTAAGGTTCCTCAGAAGTGTGCACCCCTGCTGGCTCCCCCGTGGAAAACAGTGCTCTTCATGCTCAAAACATCTTCCTCTACTGTATGTTCAGCAGGGATGTGAACATGACAGAGAAAACACACTAAAAAGCGTGTTTGAAATGTTGAGCAGAGGAATCCTGCAGCAGTTTTCAGTGGAGAGGCAGGTAAACATGAAATAAGTAAGCTATCGGCAGGACTTTGTTCAGCTCTGTCCTCTTTGGGAGTGAGAACGGCTGTAATCATGCAGACAATGGGTCAAAAAGCACTTCAGTGTCACTTTGTCCCGTGGTAGTTTCCAAACAGTCTGATTACCTTGACATCAAATCAGTTTGTTTTACTAGATATCACCAGTCAGGACTGAGCCAAACACATGCATGAACACAGATCCAGAGGGATTTGATCATGGCTTTACATTTTGGGTCACATCCATCACATTTCTATTAAAACCATAGTTAAATGTTAACTTTTATTCTTTCACCAATGTGGCATGTTGTTCCAATAGGATGTAGCACAACATTTAAGCTAACCTTAAAACACTTCAGAACTTCATACGGTGCATGATCAAAAGTTTACATATACCATGTATATCATGGCAGTCTTGGGTTTCCAGTGACTCCTATAACTGAATTTTCTATAATGGAATCACAGAAACATATGCGTCTTTGTCACAAAAGAACAATCATGCATTTTGGTTCTTTCATAGATTTGTTACAGGTCTTCTGGAAATATGACAAAATCTGCTGAGTCACAAATATGAATACAGCAACTTGAATTATCAGTTTTGTTGATGTGGAAAGCTGCGTTAATATGTATTGTGATCTATAGTGAACTAGATGATACTGTACCGCCACCCAGACAGTGGTGCATATGCTTTTTATTTATTCATGTTTTAACAATAAAAATAAATGAGATAGACAACGTTAACATTCTGCATCTTTCTCAATGATCCTTAGTGCATGAGGCTTTTTTTCCCCAGTTGCCTGTTGTTGCAATTTAAAGCTGCACTTTAGCTAT
Source organism: Chromis chromis (assembly GCA_900302755.1). NCBI lineage: Eukaryota > Metazoa > Chordata > Actinopteri > Pomacentridae > Chromis > Chromis chromis. The sequence continues at coordinate 6,872 of OMNN01003015.1, read as the reverse complement.
TTTTATATTTACAATGAGTCAATTTAGAAATGTGGAATGCAAAAACGTGAACACACAGAATTATCATCCAACTCTGTAGTTTCCCTCTGCTGTATGGTGTGTTTTAGTGTCTTTCAGCTCATTATTTTGGTTTGTCTACCCACAACCCTATTGTTTGGGTTCACTCTCAACAATCTCATTCTTATTTTAGACTAAATTGGTTGCAGTTTTCAAAAAAAAAAAAAAAAAAACATAAGCCAAACAGCAGTCATGCATGTGCTTTTTATTTATTAATGACATAATAACATAAATAAATGAGACAGATAATGCTAACATGCTAACATACAACCAAACAAATCAAAAGTTTCCTTTGGATTCCCATCAAGCCCTTGGTTACAGTTGGAAGGAACAAAAAAACCTCCCCTTTACTGGGAAGGACAAACTCAGACACAACCAGGCTCAAGAAGGGCGGCCATCTGCATCAACAACAGTCTGTGTAAAGGTGGCCTTTACTGCGCCAAGTTGAAGCTGCTCCTTTTTTTATTTTAACAATGGGTCCAATTACAATGTGTAACGTTAAAAAGTGTAGCTCGCACTGACAAACCCACTAAAAATTATCACCCAGTTATTATGGTGCATTTCAGTGTCTTTTATCATTGCTTTGGTTTGACTCCCTTCAACCTTATCGTTTTGGTTGACTCTCACCACTCTCATCAACTTTTTTTTTTTTTTTACAAAATTAGTTACAGTTTTAACAAAGCACAAATCAAACATAGGACAGACAAAGTTAACAACTAACTAACTTGATAGCTGGTGATCATAGGTTAGCGCTTAACAAGTAAGGATTTGCTTTAGGGGTTGGTGGAGGCCAAAAACAGAGCTAAAAGGAGGAAGAAGAGCTAAAAGAAATATTTGATTTACATTCATCTGGTGGCCTGAAACATGTCTGCTGGATGTGTAAGTCGGCAACTGTTTTCTGATATGTCAGCCATAAAAGTTTCATGAGGTGATCATATGCCAAAAATGTGTTGTTTACATCTTGTTCTGCTACCTCCGAGTGTAGAAAGTAACCAGTTAATTAAAGCTACAACAACAAATACAAACAATAAGACCAAAAGAGTATAAATGTAAATAATATGGTATGAATGTTTTATCAGAAATTTACCAGACAGAATATTGGTTTTCATTTGGAGCCATGTACCTAAGATTCCATGATGAGGATTACTTCGGTGTAACACCCAATGTTTTATTCATGTCCTCCAGCAACGGTGTTCCTGGAGTTCTGGAAAAGACGTAGAGCTGTCCTCGCATACGACTGGGACCTCATTGACTGGGAGGAAGAGGAGGTGAAGTAACAACTGTACTTATTTCTGTTCCTGAAGCTAATCTGCTGCCAATCACGTATAATGAATGTTTTAATAAGAATTTAGAAGTGAAAAGACAAAGTTCCATACAGAAGTTGTTCCTGAACTTCGAATTTCACCTCAGACATTGAGGCCTTCACAGCAGGTTGCCCTGGAGAAAAGCTTGCCTACTCAAACCTTTTTTAGTCCATGTCAGTCTACAGGTATATATTTAAAAAAGGTGGGTTTGATGTATGAAGAGTCTGCACAGAGAAAATCTCTCTCAAATCAATTCATGACTCACGGAAAATGTACAGTTTTAACACATGAAAGCTCAAACAAACCCTACACGGTTGTCGCAATGTGATTCCACCGTGTCAGTCAATTTTGTAGGTTTATTATGGTCTTGCCCGTCTTATGTCATCAACCTCCAACTCCTGTCTGTCAATCATCCTTAAGCTGGTGAATGTGTTCTTTGAAAGGCTGCTCTTTGTGGGTGTGAGAGTGACTCAGAATCTCAGTCTGCTTTGTGCAGAACAGACGACAAGACGGATAATAAACTGTGATTCTGGTTTTTGGTCGAAGCTTCTGGACATGAAGGTGGATTACTGCAAACTGTAGCCGTGGCTTAGTTAGAAAATGTTGCTTTCAAGACCATCGGGTCGACATGCTAACGATACTCTAAGCACAAAGGATGCTGAGTGTGTTCAGTATTACATGAATTATTTTTCATAATGTCAATTTATAACCACCAAGTTGCCTTAAATCACCTTTCAGCCAATCCAGTGCCCCCTGCTTGTCTTACACAAGTGTACTGAGAGTAGTTTGCTTTCAGGGCTTTAGCCTTTCAGCCAGGTTTTCTTTTCAAAAGGCTTTCTGGCAGAGAGGTTTTCTATTTTAACCCAAAAAATGTTCTTTTCCTAAATGTAACCAAGGACATTTGGTGCCTAAATCTAACCATACTGTGACTCAACAGCCAAAGTCTAATGAGAAAAAGTTGACAGACCTAAGATCAATTATTTCTGCGAAAGTCTGTGCCCTTATAAAGAAGCACATTTGATATGTTAAACACAGCTGTAACTGAGAACTAATTTGTGCTTTCTTGCTACAAAAGTCAGTCTAGTGCAAAATCAAGTGGGACCACAGCTTAATATATTCCCAATTGGCAGTCCTCATTTTCTGGAGGCAGAGCTGCTCTGAAAGCACAAATAAATAGTAAATTAGGTAACTGGGAAGAAAATATTACATCTAACACTATTTATACACACTAAAAAACTACAAATGTTGTCATTTCCACTCTACACTTAAAGGTCCCATGTGGTGAAAATCCAGTTTTATTGTGTTTTGTATGTTAAACTTAGAGGTGTAAAACAGAAGCTGTGAAACTATGAAGAGGCTTAATACTGCTATTGCTCTGAAAACCCTCAATTAGATGGTCTCCCCTCTTTACAAGCCAGTAATAGTTTTATCCAGTTCCTATGTAGAAAATTTGTATAGTCCTGCCCACTCACTATTTGTTGCTTCTGCTAACTCTAAAGTGTCTCAGCCACGAGCAAAGCACACCAATGATTATTCATCCAGTATCTGAGGAACTGAAGATCCAGTGGATTCATTTGACTTTTGAAGGCATTATCCACACAACAAAAGGAAAATCATTAATGTTAGAAAGTAATGTGGCTAACATTACCATTAGCTTTGATCATATGCCCACAGTTTAGAGCTCTGTGGAAAATGTAATGCTGAGGGATTTTCAGAGATGGTGAAAACTTTAAGACTGATCTGAAACCAATAGACAAGGACTTGGTGAGCTACTGTGTGTTTATGCCACCTGTTGTGCAGCCGGTATTTAGATGTGTTTGCTTCTCTCCTGCTCTCTGTGCTCACATACTGCATTTTAATACAGGCAAATTACTAGAAAAGCAGTTCTCATTTACTTTTGCTTTAGTTGTCAGACAACTGGACAAATGTAAAATAGTGACTGACGCATAGCTCATTAACACTACATGTTAACCAAGCTACTGCCCTGCACCACTAAACTAGTGATTTTATAACCACGTTCTACGGCAAACTCATCTGACATGAGTTAAAAACAACAACGGGGCTGTGAATTTGGCAATACTTCCATGAAAAATGATCGCTCAGAGAGATAGTTAGAAGTGATAGAAGCTGCCATGCGGTCAACTGTCTTGATCTGCACTGTCAATCACAGATGCAGAGAGAGTCTTCTTCCTTCTTCCATGTTTTTTCTTTTCTTACAGGATGAAATACGGCCCCAGTTTGAGGCTAAATACTCCAAGAAGGAGAGGATGAACCCCATATCTGGGAAGCCTGAGCCTTACCAGGCCTTCACTGACAAATATAGTCGCCTCATCGTCTCAGCATCTGGAATATTCTTCATGGTGGGTTTCTGGGGTAAATAAAAGTCAAACAACATGTGCACCACTCTCTCATTTGTATTTACTCAGCATTAGTGCCTCGTTTATTTTAATGGAGAGTGTTAACACCACATTTCCTCTATGTGTGTATATATTTACATTTTATTTGGCAAATTAATTTTCTTAATGCTCAATTATGTGACTTAATTTCATATTAATTCCTATTTTGTTTGCACAGAAGTCAATTAACAAATGCTGGATTAACAAACCTCTTACTAAATGTCTCTTTACTACAGTATATTTATTATTTTTACTTCTAGTATTAGACTTCTCTGCATCTAAGGTACTATGTCCTGCATCTGATTCTGTGCAATTGTTTTCTTAATAACGGTATTTTTTCACGTCACTATGGCGTCACAGATCCTGGTGGTGATTGCCGCTGTGTTCGGTATTGTCATTTACCGTGTGATCACCGTCAGCACCTTCGCCGCCTTCGGCTGGGCTCTCATCAGGAACAACTCTCAGGTGGCGACCACGGGAACAGCTGTGTGCATCAACTTCTGCATCATCATGCTGCTCAACGTGGTGAGTTCCTGCTGTCCGTCAGCATCAGGGGTGCAGAGATACAGCAGTGCAAAGAATAGACTGGTTAAAATTCACTCCAGGCGGTAATTATCATGACTCAACAAAAGGCAAAAAACAACTTATTAAAAATCTGGATATGCTAGAATTTCAAATAATGCCATGACAAATTACTTTCCCTCTTTTCCAGCTCTATGAAAAGGTTGCTCTCCTACTCACAAATTTAGGTAAGTTGGCTGTATCATCCTATACATGATGTGGTGATCATTGTGAAATAAACTCTTTAATCTGATTAAAATGTGTGCATTTGTGAAATAACTGCATAGAAAATATGGATATTTGGATTTTATTGTTTTTTATTGATTCCTTTATTCCTTTCTGCCACCACAGAGCAGCCAAGGACAGAGTCAGAGTGGGAGAACAGCTTCACCCTCAAGATGTTCCTTTTTCAGTTTGTCAACCTCAACAGTTCAACTTTCTACATCGCCTTCTTTTTGGGAAGGTGAGAAAATCACACACGGCTGACACTGCAGCATGATCCACTTTCTCAGTTACAACAGATGTCTGTAGTAACAATCATAACAGTTCATAACAGAGGGCGGCTGTAGCGGATTGTCCACTGATTGCAAGGTTGGCGGTTCGATCCCTGGCCCCTCCACATGCCGAAGTGTCCTTGGGCAAGACACTGAACCCCAAGTTGCTCCCAATGGCAGGCAGGCACCTTGCATGGAAGTCTGTCGCCATTGGTGTGTGAATGGGTGAATGGGGAACACATTGTAAAGCGCTTTGAGTACCACTGAGGTAGAAAGGAGCTATATAAGTGCAGACCATTTACCATTTACAGTTAAGTAGCATGTTTGATATAAATGTAAATGTAACAC